>JAGKTI010006798.1:0-39370 GCA_018397915.1 Birgus latro | reverse complement strand
TGGACAAATGTGGAAGCCTGCTTGGAAAAGTTTGAAAGGAATGAGAGAGTGTTTCTGATTGGAGATATGAATGGAAAAGTAGGGAATGAGAAGGTGGATGGAGTGGTTGGTGAGTGGGGTGTGCCTGCAGAGATGGATGAGAATGGCAGTGCTTTAGTGGACATTTGTGCTGGGAGGGGGTTGGTGATAGCCAATACCCTCTTCAGGCACAAAATGATCCATAGGTATACATGGCGAGTGGTGAGAAGAGAGGACGGGGGAATGAATGAACGGAAGGCAATGATTGACTATGTGTGTGTGGATGAAAGGATGAGAAGATGTATAATGGATGCAAGAGTATATAGAGGTTGGGGGAGTGGACTTTCTGACCACCACTTGGTGGTGGCCAGAATCAGAATCCAAACAAGATGGAGGAAGAGAAGAAGGGAAAGACAGGAGGAAGTATTTGTTACAAGGAGGGTAGAAAAGTTACAAGAGGATGGAATAAAGGCCGAATATAGAAGGGAAGTGGAGGAACGATTGGGTAAATATAGATTGGAGCAGATGGGGGACGTGGAGGGTGTGTGCAAGGTATTGACAGAAGAAATCTGTGCAGCATGTGAGGTGGTGTGTGGGGTGAAGAGGAGACGAAAGGGGGTTCAGGGAACAGCATGGTGGACCGAAGAGGTGAGAGAGGCTGTGGCACAAAAGAAGAAAGCATATAATGAGTGGATGAGAAACAGGGGCAACGAAGAAGCTGAGAGACGGACGAGAGAGTTATATGTAGTGAGGAGGAGAGAGGTGAAAAGATTAGTAAGAGAGAGTAAGAAGAGAGTGGATGAGGAATTTGGAAGGAATTTGAGTGCAAAGTGGAGGGAATGTAAGAAAATGTTCTGGAAGGAGGTAAAGAGAGCTAGACAGGGTGCCAACGAAGTCAGTGGGGGTGTGAAAGATAAAAATGGTAGATTACTAGTGGAGAAGGGAGAAAAAGTAAACAGATGGAGAGAACACTTCAATGAACTGTTGAACATAGAGAATGAAAGTAATGCAAGTATAAGTGGCTGGGGAATGGCAGGGAGAAGGAGGGTTAAGAGAAGAGAGGAAGAAATCACCAGGATGGAAGTTGTGGAAGCAATGAAGAAAGTTAAAATGGGGAAAGCCCTGGGAATTGATGGAGTGTGTGGTGAAATGCTGAAGCATGGGGGAGAGATAGTAATAGAATGGATGTGGAAGGTGTGCAGATTGGCTTGGGAGGAGGGTAGAGTCCCGGAGGATTGGAAGTCAGGTATAATTATTCCTCTGTACAAAGGAAAAGGGGAAAAAGCAGTGTGTGGTAATCATAGGGGCATTTGCCTTCTCAGTGTAATAGGAAAAATATATGGTAGGATACTTATTGACAGAGTTAGGGAAATTACTGAGGAATTAGTTGGAGAAGAACAAGGAGGTTTTAGGAAGGGAAGAGGTTGTGTAGACCAGATATTCATTCTTAGATCCTTAGTGGAAAAGTTTCTAGAGAAGGGCAAGAAGTTGTATGCAGCCTTCATGGATCTGGAGAAAGCATATGACAGGGTGGATAGACAAGGTTTGTGGAAGGTATTAAGAATATATGGAGTGGATGGGAAGTTGTTGAAGGCAGTGAAGAGTATGTATGAGGGTGCTAAGGCTGCAGTGCGTGTGGATGGCAAACTGAGTGAATCTTTCCATTTGAAGGTTGGATTGAAACAAGGATGTGTCATGTCTCCATGGTTGTTCAATCTGTATATGGATGGGGTTATAAAAGAGATACAAGGTCGGGCAGTGGATGTTGGAGTGGCCCTAGTGAGAGAGGGCAGTGTGTGGAAACTCCCTGTACTGTTGTTTGCAGATGATACTGTGTTGTTGAGCGAAGATGAAGGGGAGCTGCAAGGCTTGGTAGATGAGTTTGGGAGAGTGTGTAAGAAACGGAATCTAAAGGTGAATGTGGGGAAGAGTAAAGTGATGGTCTTCGAGAGAAGTGAAGCCAGTGAGTGTACAGTGAGATTGGATGGGAAGGAAATGGAGAATGTGAGTGAATTTAAGTACTTGGGCAGTGTGATGAGTAAGGATGGTAGTCTGGAGGGTGAAGTGCTCGAAAGGGTACAGCAGGGAAGGAAGGTTGCTGGTTCGTTGAAAGCAGTGATAAGAAACAGGGAGGTGAGCATGGAAGTGAAAAAGTTGTTACATGACAGTATTGTGATACCAACTCTGACATATGGAAGTGAAGCTTGGACCCTGTTGGAAGGACAGAAGTCAAGAGTGAGAGCAGTGGAAATGAGTTATTTGAGAGGAGCATGTGGAGTCACATGGAGAGACAGACTAACAAATGAGGTAGTGAAGGAGCATTGTGGTGTTGTTGAGGATGTGATGGGAAGCGTTAGGAGAAACACGTTAAGGTGGTTTGGGCATGTGGAGAGGATGGAGAGTGAAAGACTGACGAGGAGAGTGTATGTGAGTGAGGTGGAGGGGGCGAGAGGGAGGGGGAGGCCGAGGATGAGATGGAGGGATGGAGTGGAGAGGTATACGAGAGAGGGGGGGTGTGAGTTGGGAGCGTGGTAGTGAAATGGCAGGGGACAGAGTGACATGGAGGCGATTTGTTTGTGGCCACCCCGTGCTGGATTGAGGCGTCTGGTAATAGATAGATAGATAGACATTCTGATATATGTAAATGATTTGCCAGGGGGTTTTTGTAGTTAGTTACATGAGTATGTTTTGCAGATGATGCTAAAATCATGAAACATAGGGTATTAAATGTATTGATATTTGTAAAAAACTGCAAGAGGACTTGGACAAATGCCACAGCTGGAGCCAGACTTGGAAAATGAATTTTAATGCCAAGAAGTGTCATGTATTAGAAATGGGAATGAATGAAGAATGACCACACTGGACATATAAAATTGGTAATGAGATAATTAGTAAAAGAAAAGATGAGAAAGACTTTTGAGTGATTATTCAGGATGACTTTTCTCCAGAAAAGCATATACGAGTAAACAAAATCATTGGAGGAACTTATGGATTACTGACCAGCATGAGAGTGGCTTTTAATTATATGGACTAGGAAATGCTGAGGAAGTTGATAGTGACTATGATAAGACCAAGACTGGAGTATGTGGCTTTGGTATGGTCACCTTATTTGAAGAAGCATATTGATAAACTAGAGATGGTGCAACGAATGGCAACGAGGATGATACCATGCTTAAGGGAACTGACCTATGAGGAGAGACTGGAAAAACTGAAGTTACTATCACTGTGCGAGAGCACGGAAGGAGGTGGCTTGATCACGATATATAGAAATGTAAGAGAATTGGAAAAGGTAGATAGAGAGAATCTTTTTGTGTTGGATGATGGAAGAACAAGAGGTCATGACTTCAAGTTGAGGAAAAGTAGATGTCTTAATGATCTTAAAAGGTTCAGTTTCCCAAATAGAAGCATAAAGTAATCTCTCTACTATCCAACGTAATAGAGCCAAAGGCATGACCGGACAGTGGTCTTGTCCGGATAGTGGCCCTGAAGCTTCCGCACCGGTCATTTATGACCCTAACCTAACCAAAATCAGAAAACCACCTACCTACCTCCCTACTGGACATGCATAGCTCTTATTTAAGTCCCCTTTCACATAAATAATGCACACAAAGCATGAATTAATTGAATTTTAACCAAAAAATGATGATTTTGAGGTGAGTAAGGCATAGGTGTTCACAACTTGCCACCATAATGTAAGTAAGTAACGGACATGGAAATCACTATGAAAATCACCCTCTCTCATTTCCTATGCACTAAAATCATGAACACAAAGCATGAGTTCATTTTATTTTATCTCCAAAATGATGAATATGAGTTAAGTAAGGCATAGGTGTTCACTGAGTTGACAGCTTAGTGTAAGTTAATATCGGACATGGCATCCACTATGAAAATCATCTTTTCTCACATCTTATGCACTAAAATATTGGATACAAAGCATCAGATACAGTAAATGATGTAAATTGTTACCAGAAAAATGGTCAATAAGAGTTAGGTATGGCAAAAGTATTCACCAGAAAATAGCATGCTGAAAGTAAGTACCGGACGTGAAATTCACTAGCATTCACCTTTTTCACAGATTGTGCACTAAAATAATGAACACAAAGCATGAATTCATTTAATTTGAACCCAAAAAGGATGAATTTGAAGTAAGTTAGGCACAGCTGTTCACTGAGTCAGCAGCTTAGTTTAGGTACCAGACATGAAAATTAATGGCATTCACCTTTTTCACAGCTGGTGCACTAAAATAATGAACACAAAGCATGAATTCATCTAAATTTAACCCAAAAAGGATGAATTTGAGGTAAGTTAGGCACAGCTGTTCACTGAGTTGGGAGCTTAGTTTAGGTACTGTACGTGAAAATCAATGGCATTCACCTTTTTCACAGCTGGTGCACTTCAATAGTAGTGGTAAGCATGCATGAAAAAATAAATTGAAAGCAGGAAATTATGATCGACATTTATGGGAATTTTTTACCACTTTACAGCATGCTGAAAACAGGTTAGTCGTGAAAATCATTATGGAAATCATCTTTCACACAGTGTATGAATGAGATTAATGATATGGGAAGAACAAAGCAAGGAATTTTGATGAAGTTAGGGTATTTACGAGAATGATGCCGCCGTCCTGATGTATAATCCTCTCCGTCCTCCCAGACTCTGACAGTATGAAGGTGCACCTGAGGCACCTGCAGGAATTCATAGAATCCTTGGCACTTCCGCTTCACTTTACACTCACCAGCACTTCCCACAACGTTTCCTTTGCCATAATAACAAAATCTTGCATCACATCACTTCAGTGCACTGTACATCACTTCACATAACTGTAAATTCCCTTGTGGTCTAGTGACGAGTCCTGGAGAATTTAGTCGCTGTCAGAGTCCGAGATTAACTGACGGAGGCAGCCTAGGGGCTCCTTGGTGGGACATGGTGATATGCTATCCACTGCAGAGGACTCTGGGCTGTGGCTTAGAGCTAGAAGGCCTGTCTTGGTGAGGCAATGGTGTGGAGCGAGGGTTGAGCACGACGGGGGTTGACGGGCCTGAAAAAACTGTCAATGGTTGATTGACGCAAGCAACCACGATTCTGACGTTTAATGGTGCGCTGCCTGGAAGCTCGCACTTCATCCACAAGTCCCAAGGGCCCCATCTCCCTGTCGCAGTCCGGGTGTTCTAGGTAGTCAAGGACGAACTCCACATGTTCCCGGAGTGAGCTCAGCTTGTGGATGGCTGGAGTAGTGACGAGTCGTGAGGAGTCCGCATCATCGTCGCTGTCCTAGACGGAATCTTCCTGCTTGGTACTCGTACTGGCAACAGAAGATGCGATCTCAATATCAGACATGATCTGATACCCTGGATCGCCCTCGTCGTCATCCAACCACTCACGCACTTCGTCGACATCCACATTGTCTCCACCCGCATGAAGCCTTGCATGGAAGTCATCCACCTCAAAACCTAGGAAATCGTGCACCACGTTACTTCCGTGAAGCAGACGAGACCAACCATTTTCTAGAGTCTTGACAGAGACTTCCTTCCATGCACTGGCCCAGTTGGAGATGGCAGACTTGAGGTTGTAGCAGTGAAGGTTTTCGACAGTTTGATGTCCTCGCATGTCTCATCCTTCCCTGCAATCATCCTTGTCCTCGTAGACAACCATCACCTCGTCCAAAAACCTCCGTCGGTAGAGCCTCTCTGCTGCCACAATCACTCCCTGGTTCATTGGTTTGGATGAGAGCAGTCATATTAGGTGGCAAAAACAGACACCTAATGCGGCCATTTTCAGCCACCAGCTCCTTCTCAGACGGATGTGCAGGTGCATTGTCTAGAATCAGGAGGGCCTTTACCTGGTTGCGTGGGATTTTCAGTGTCTCCGTCTGATAATGAATGGCCTCCCTAACAAAGTGTTGGTGAAACTAGTCTCCAATCTCTGAAGATCTTGGTTGTGAACCAAGCCTTCAGATAATGATACCACACAACAGGAAGGACGTCCATTAACCCACGAAGGCACCGAGGCTGCTTTGCACGTCCAACAATAACGAGCTTGAGCCGGTGCATGCCATTAGCATTGGCAAAGCACAAAGCAGACACCTGTTGCTTGGAGAGCTTGCGGCCAGGTATACGCTTCTCCGTATCCTCAGCGAGAGTGTTTGTGGGCACTGAACGATAGAATAGGCCAGTTTCGTCAGCGTTGTAGGCTTGACCAAGAGTGAGGCCCTCCCTGTCAATCAAGCCCTTCACCTTCTGCCAAAACTCTTATATTCCCTTGTCGTTGGAGTCCATTTTTACCATGGGCCTTACGATTGGTAAGTCCGTGCTGTAACTTGTACGCGAAGAGCCAACCTTCAGATGCCTTGAAGTCTGGGGTGTTGTGAAGCCTTGCGAACTTCTCAGCAGCAGCTTTCAGCTCCGTTCCACGTACCAACACACCAGCAGCACGTTGTTGTCGATACCAGATGAGCGTGGAACGGTCAATGTCTGCATACTTAGGAGTAAACATCATCATCTTCTCCAAGTTTCGTCTGGTTATCGAAGTGAAATCAGCCGTGTACTGGTGTATTTTGTCTCGGGACTTCTTGATATCAAACAAAGTAGAGCAAGGGAGGTTGAACTCATGTATGATCTGTGATGTCGGCCACCCGGCGTCCACCTTCTCCAGTATCTCCTGCTTCTTCTCCAGAGTCATCATCACTTTCTTCCTCTTCTCAAGCGGCAGGGCCATCATCACACACATGATGAAGAAGGTGCAGAGCAGCAGCAAGCCCTGCAGGAGGTAGGGAATCACCACAAAAACAAAAACTTCAGGAGCCATGGAGAGGACGTCTTCTCGAACTGGCAGCTGAGCGGGAAATGAGACAAGAGAGAGGTGGGAGGCGCGAAAACACAGCTGGTCAGTGCGTGCGGGAAATTCAAAAAGAAAATTGGATTTTTTCCGGATTTTTTCAAATATTTGGGCATTTTGGGGTTTGGTCATCAGCCTACGATGTCTGGACAGTGAGGTAACTGGATAGTGGACTTCCGGATAGTAGAGAGATTACTGTATTTGGAATGACAGACGAAGAGGTGGTGCAGGCAAAAAATATTTATGTGTTCACAACTAGACTAGATAAATGTAGATATGGAGTCAGGACAACATGAGCTTAGCTCAATTCCTGTATACTACAAATGGAGAAATACACTCTCTCTCTCTCTCTCTCTCTCTCTCTCTCTCTCTCTCTCTCTCTCTCTCTCTCTCTCTCTCTCTCTCTCTCTCTCTCTCTCTCTCTCTCTCTCTCTCTCACGTTGGACAGAGTTATTCCACTGATCTTTAGGTTAAGGTAGAAACCATCGTGTGCTCCTCAGTGCACATATCTCATATCTGTTTTTATCCTTCATCAATTCTCCAGCGTTTTCAGCATCCCTATCTTGCTTGTTCATCGTATTTACCATCTTCACTCTTCTTCTTGTTCGTCCATTCATTCCACCCTTAAAGCCTACCCTGTCACCACTCTGTTTATCTATATTCTCTATTAATCCCTCAGTAGTTGGTGGGAAAGAGTGACTCTTTACCGTAAATGTGCACGTGATGTCAAAGTAGCGCGAGCTATAGAAAACTGTGAACAATTATGGGAAGGAAACGAAGGTCACTGGTATGTTTACCCTACCCTACTCTACCATCCCAAGGACTCAGGCAGTCACTTTTTCTTGGATAGTTTTGCTAGTATTTTTACACATTGATGGCACCTGTAATGAATTTTGTGAATTTTATATCTTCCACGAATCATATTGAATCACAGGATGGGTTTAGGAAGCTAAAAAAAACACATTGCCAAGTGCACCAGATGATTCTTTTCACATCTGTAAGAAAAAGAAATCAGTTTTAAAACTGAAAAAATGGTCCCTTACCAGCCAGGGGAGACCATGAATTTCTAAACCCATGGCCATTGAGGGGTTAACTATGCCATCTGAGCATACACATCTTCCCTCCATTCAGTGGACCTCCTTATCCCACTGTTTTCATGAATATTTATTTCATATCCTGTCCAGTCTACAGAATGCACAGTCTGTTTCCACTGCCCAACCTTTTAACATTTTGTGCTTATTTCCATGCATAGTCTCACACCCATTAATGAGATGCTTTCATGCCTTCATGCTGCCTCCTTATAGCCATTTTACTAAGGTCTCTTGTAAAGAAGCCATCATACCATTAGCTGTTTTTCTTCCTTGAGATTGAACTGGGTGATGTAGTAGTTGCTCCCTAGTCAGTCTGGCTGAACAGCCTCCAGTCCCTAAGGAAGGCCTCAGCCGAGACCATACTTTCCCACAGACCTCTCATGGAGTGTATGTTGTGTTGTTGGTGTAGGTGATTGTGTGTGATGCAGTCTTCCATAATGTGCTTAATAGTATGGGGTGCTGTGTTACATCCTGAACAGGCATCAGTGATGGAGTCATCCAGCCTCTTCTGATAACTTCAGAGTGCTGGATGATGCCCACATCTCAGCCTGGTCAGGTGGACACTGTCCTCATGAGGGAGATAGGATTCAGAAGGATGGATATCAGGAGGCCGTGCTTGCAGCTATGTGTTGCCTTTAAATGACTGAATGGAGCAGCGAGTGATTTAAGTATGGATATGCTTCTGGAAGCTGGTCTGAGGTGGCGTGGAGGGAGAGATGACAGTACAGTCAAGTCGCGTATGGCATGGACTTCCATGCTGAAGTTTTCTATGACACGGCAAGGTGCCAGAACCAAAAAAAATGAACCACACGCATAAAATAACTATGGCGCAGCAGTGCGGCAAGGTTTGAAATGCCCGGGCAAATTCCCCTGGCAGTCGGCGCGCTTCCCTGTTTGTAAACAAAGAAGATGGCGACCACTTCCATACTACAAGTGCTCCAACTGTGGACTTTTTTCTCTCTTATGAGGAGGTTAAACTTCACCAAATTCATTATGTTAAGTAATGAAACATTAAAGATTCTTTGGGTATTGTGACTAGTTTATAGGGTTGTTTGTAAAACCGCTATGAACTGGTTGGTGATGAAGCACCTATCTCTGAGCTAAGACAAAGTATAATGCCTCCCATCATCATCATCATCACATATATAAGAATGATTATTAATGTGTTAGATGTGAGGTTTGTTGACACTTGAGCATACAAACTTTATCAAATAAACTTCTTCAGTCAGAGCTTGACCAGGCAGCCTCTTCCATCTTTAATGTTTTGGTCAGCAAGCTGACCGACCAAAACATTAAAGGTGGCGGAGGCTGCCTGGTCAAGCACTGATAAAGTTTGTATGCTCAAGTGTCAACAGAACTCACATTTAACACATTCACTGGGTTACAAAAAAAAATTATTTGTAAGTTGTCTATGTTTTTTCAACTGATTTAGGACAATTTTGCACCGCTGAATCCGAAAATGACATCCGTTTCTCTTGATCAGGCCAGGTTTTTGTGCTAAGTTGATTTTTTAAAAATCCGATCTTCTGACTAAATCGATTACATTTTTGTAACATTATCGGTTGATTTTTGTTAATATTTCTTGTCCGAAATAGGTTTTTAAGAGAAAAAATCATTTTCTAACACAATTTATTAATTAAATGTTACAAAAATAGATTACTGTAAATTGAATAGCAGACATTGATAAAGGTAAGTACTGTACATGTAAATTGCATGTTACATCATCATTGTTCAAAATTCAGGGCTTGAACTTCCGTTTTTTTCAAAACCCTAGAATGCTCAGCGGCAGGGATGTCTCTCTTCAGAGTCCAGCAGTAATCAGCCATCATGACTGCATCCCAGCATCCCTGATACCTGGTCTCCATCTCTTTCATGTCGTGATGGAATCTCTTCCCCTGCTCGTCACTCATTGATCCCAGATTCTCAGGAAACCGATCCACATGTGAGAATGAGCAATGTATTTTGATGCTCATGTTGCATCTGAGGTTTCTGAAAGCAGTCAGCATATTGGTGACAAGTTCTGCATAGTTACTGGCCTTGTTGTTGCCAAGAAAGTTCTTCACGACCGGAACAAAAGCCTTCCACGTTTCCAGTTCCTCTTCGTTCACTGAGTTTTCAAACTCTGGATCTCTTATGAGCTTACGGATTTGAGGACCATCAAAGATGCCAGCTTTCAACTTCTCCATGGTCAATCCTGGAAAAGCCTGGCACAAGTAAGCGAAGCAGCAACCATGCTTGTCCAGAGCTTTGGTGAACTGCTTGATCAAACCGAGCTTGATGTGCAGCGGTGGGAAGAGTATCCTGTCTCTCCACCAGAGGATTGTTGATGACGTTCCTTGTTCTGCAAGGCACCAATTCCTCCCGCACAGGCCAGTCCTTCTTTGTGTAATGCTGAGCAGTGTCCTACCATCCTACATGCACAGGAAGCATGGGTACTTGGTGTACCCGGACTGTTGTCCCAACAAAAAGTTCACCATCTTCAGGTCAACACAAATAAACCACTCATGCTGATCATAACGATTTTTCACCAGCACATACTTCACCGCTTCATACTTCTCCTTGAGTGTAGTCGAGTGAGCGAGGGGTACAGAGGCAAACTGGTTGCCTTTGTGCAGCAGAACACATTTCAGCGATCGCTTGCTGCTGTCAATGAACAGTCTCCAATCTTTGGGTTCGTACTGTGGCACTCCAAGCGTGTGCAGAAGCTGCGCAATATCTGTACAGTACACCATGTCCTTCTCTTCAGAGAAAAAACGGAGGCACTCTTGATGCCTGTTGCGGTAGAAGGTGATGCGAGCACTGGCAGAGAGGAGGTTTTTTCCTTCAATCTGGATGCCAACTGCTCGGCAGAGGACTTTGACAAGCTGAGATCGCGAACTCGAGTTCCTAAGGGAAAAAGGATGTGGAGCATCATCGTCAAGAACCACTTCTTCTTCTTCATCTTCTTGAACACTGGAGGAATCTTCGTCACGAATGTCAGGAAGTTCTCCAAAGACAGGTACTGGAATTTAATCACAATGAGCTACAGGACGACGTGCTGATTGAAGATCAGGATTCTTGAGGCTGCTCCGGTTCTTTCTGTTGATCCCAGTCACATCAATAGCGCAGAAGTAGCAGTCAGTGCCATGGTCCCTCCAAACCATGGGAATTCCAAACTTCAGACAACTCTTCTTGCCCTTAGTCCACTGACGCAGATACTCGGTGCATGTCTTGCATACCATGTGTGGCACCCAAGCTTTATCCTGGTCACCAAGTTGAATACCAAAATAAGCATGGTAAGCATGCTTTATGAAACGTGACTGGACTCCTGTTAGGAACTATAGTGTATACGCCGCAGATGTAGCAGAATACGTCGGGCTAATTTTTGCAAGATCTGGTCGAAGCCATTTCATTCACCAGTAAAATAAAAATACCAATTAGTCATAAATTGGAGCATGTAAACTCTTCAGAGTTCGTTTATTTCAAGCAATAAAAAAGAATTTTGCATCATATAAAGCGGAAATACCTGTACATGTAAACAAAAACGTAAAAAACAACATGTGGCCATAGCTCAAAAAGTTGACCTGATTGAGCAAAACCAATATGATTTTTGGATTCAGCACATCAAAATTGTCCTAAATCAACTAAAAGAACTTAGACAATAAATTTGGTGTTGACCAATATACGTGCTGATGATGATGGGGGGCATTATACTTTGTCTTAGCTGAGAGATAGATGCTTCATCACTAACCAGTTCATAGCAGTTTTACGAACGACTGTATTATGCCAGAGTAGACACGAGGCTGATCACCCTTCCATTTTTTGTGCCTATTGTTACGTGTAATATATGCATTGACTGATTGCTTGATTGTGTAAAGTGGGGAAAAGTGGGGTGAGAAGGGGGACTTTGAGTGACTGTCCAGAACCAGATTCCATTATTTCCATAAGATTAGTTATTTCCATGGCATGGTCTTCTATGGCGCAGGATTGTCCAAGAACCAATTACCCTCGCCATAGGTGACTCCACTGTATTTGTTTATGATGTCGTGTGCAGGGTGTTGTTTTGATGTTCCTTTGTGTGTGTGTGTGTGTGTGTGTGTGTGTGTGTGTGTGTGTGTGTGTGTGTGTGTGTGTGTGTGTGTGTGTGTGTGTATTTACCTAATTGTATTTACCTAATTGTGATATACAGGAAATGAGCTACGCTCGTGGGGTCCCGTCTCTGTTTCTCAATAAGTCAAATTTAGCTTTAAACTCGTTTAAGTTTCTAGACTGGACGATCTCTTTGTCCAGTCTGTTCCACAGGTCTATGCATCTATACGGAAAACTATATTTCTTGATGTCCTTCAAGCAGCGCGGCTTCTTCAGTTTCAGTCCATGTCCTCTTGTTCCTCTCTTATCCCATAAAAACAGATCTTCTCTATCAATTTTATCTACTCCCATCATGGTCTTGAACACTACAATCATGTCACCCCTCTCTCTCCTTTCCTCTAAGGATGGCAAATCCAGCCTTTCTTGCCTCTCACTATATGACAGATCTGCCAGCCTGGGGACCATCTTGGTTGCTGTTCTTTATATTCTCTCAATCTTGTTTATATCTTTGTTTTTGTGTGGGGACCACACTACTGCCGCATATTCTAACCTGGGGCGGATCATGGCCACTATCAGTTTTTTCATCATCTCTTCATTCATGTAATGAAATGCCACTCTTATGTTGGTCAAGAGTTTATATGTCTCTCTAACTATCTTGTTGATGTGTTTTTCAGGTGACAAACTATCGTGGACCAGCACTCCTAAATCTTTCTCTTCTCTCGCTTTTGTGATTGGTTCATTACCCATCATATAATTCAGTGATGGTCTCTTGGTGCTTTTACCCATTTCCAGTATTTTACATATTTTTGCGTTGAATTTCATTTCCCACATCCGGCTCATCATGTATCCTATCCAGATCCTCCTGTAGCACTTTACAGTCCCCTTCAACCTCTCCCTTCCTCAAGATCTTGGCATCATCAGCAAACAGACTTGCATAACTGTTCACTCTATCTACCATATCATTTATGTAAATCAGGAACATTACTGGCACAAACACCGAGCCCTGTGGGACTCCACTTGTTACTTCTCTCCATCCAGATATCCTGTCCTTTATTACTGTCCTCATTTGTCTGTCTTTCAAAAAGTGTTTCATCCATTCCAGGAGGTTACCCTTCAGTCCTCCTATATGCTCTAATTTCCACATTAGTCTCTTATGGGGTACCTTGTCAAAGGCCTTCTCCAAATCTAAATATACACAATCCACCCAACCGTCTCTCTCCTGCAGCACAACAATCGCTCTTGAGTAAAAGCTAAACAAGTTGGAAACACATGACCTTCCACTTCTAAATCTAAATTGACTTTCAGTCAAAATATTCATCCCTCCCAGATATTTTATCCACCTATCTTTCAGAACCTTCTCGCACAATTTTGCAACCATGCTGGTTAGGGACACTGGTCTATAGTTCAGGGGTTCTTCCTTGTTTCCTTCCTTGTAAATTGGTACCACATTTGCTCTCTTCCATTCCCGAGGCACTTTCCCTTCTTTCAGCGAACACACAATTAAACTGTGAATCTTATCTTCCAGTTGGTCTCTGCATTCCTTCAGTACCCAATTTGAAATTCCATCTGGTCCTGGGGCTTTCCTTACATCTTGAGTTTCCAGTAATTTGTACACTTCCTGCACTTCCACATTTATATCTTTTATCACCACATTCCTAGTCACTCCTTCCCCCTCCACAAACTCCCCTTCATTAGTAAAAACTGATTGGAAACGTTTGTTCATTATTTCAGCTTGCATTGCCGCACTATTATAGACCTCTCCTTCTACTTTCAGTTCGGTGATTCCTTCCTTTTGTTTCAATTTGCCATTAACAAATCTATAAAACAATTTGGGTTCATCCTTACATTTGTCGATTATACCTTTTTCAAAGTTCCTTTCTTCCTCTCTACGAATTCTTGTATATTCATTTCAAGTTCTTTTATATTCTTCCTTTGTTCTGTTATTACCTCTCTTTCTCCATTTGTTTCACGCCATGTCCCTCTCTTTTTTTGCTATAATACACCTTTGTCCCTCTCTTTTTTTGCTATAATACACCTTCTATTAAACCACTCCTTTTTCCTGTATTCTTTCCCACTTACTCTTGGAACATATTTATCCACTCCTGAATTATAGAGGTCTAGAAAGATATCCCACTTCCTCTGAATCTCTCTTATTTCTCTGAATTTTCTCCAATCTGCATTTTCAAAAAATTTACTCATTTCCGTAAAGTTTGCTTTCCCAAAGTTGTATCTTCCCTGCCTATGGAGCTCATCTCTTGGCACCACGTTCCCTATTATCATCTGGAACTCAGTGACCACGTGATCACTTTTTCCTATAGGACACAGATATTTCAGGGATTCAATTACGTCAGGTTCTTTGGGTAGCAGTAAATCTAATCTTGCTGGGGTGTCATCACCTCGGAATCGTGTCTCTTCTTTGACCCACTGTGTCATTACATTATTCATCACAATGTTTAACAATATAGTGCCCCACGAATCTTCGCCGCCTCCTGAGTCCCATTCCTCCCAGTTCGCCTCTTTACAATTCAAATCACCCATTAGAATTATATTGCTGCTTTTCTCAATCACTTTCTGTAGATAACTAACCATGTCTGACAACATCTCCTGGTATTCATCATCAATCCATGCTTTTGTCTTAGGTGGAACATATACTACTGCTATATCTCTCTTACAGTTCTCTCCAGTTTCTAATTTCATGTTTATCACTTCAGCCCTACCCTCTCCCATTTCCACAGAATCTACATTTAAGTTATTCTTCACTGCTATCATCACTCCTCCTCCCATTTTATCTTTTCTGTCTCTTCTGCACAATTTGTATTTGCCATCTCCCATATGGATATCAATATTCTCCCTTAACTTGGTCTCTACAAAGCACAAGAGATCAGGTTCTTGTACCCTCAAGAAATCGTTGATTTCTAACATTGCCGATATTAATCCATCAACATTAGTGTACACCACTTTCAAACTTTTTTCATTATTACTTATACCGTCTTTTCTCCTCCTCTCCATTGGTACCACTTCCTCAATTTCTGGTCCATAACTCTCCAATAAAACACTGTCTTCTCCTTCTCCGTTCTTTGTTCGTTTTTTGCCTTAGCTTCCTTTACTAACTCCTTTATTTTAGCTCTTTCTTCCTCATTTGCATCTCTCCTTAACCAGACATTTTCGAACCCCTCTTTGTCTGCTAATTTCCATGTCCTATTCATTATTTCATTTACTATTGCCTGGGACTTAAACTTCACCTTCAGTGGCCTTGCCCCTCCTTCCTCATACTTACCTAACCTAAACACTTCTTCAATCTCTTCTAGGGCTTCATTGTTACCCTCCATGACTACTGATAATATTTCTTTAACTTTACTCAATTCTTCTCTTTCTCTTTCAGATCTTACCGTGATACGCTTTTCTTTTACCCCTAAAACAATTACACATTTTTTCTTATCTGCTACATCCCCGACTAAAGATTCTCTACTTTTCAGTACCCTAACCACTTCCTTCTCCACCTTTTCCTTGCTTTGTTGTTCAATAATCTCTTTCAAGTTTACATTCCCTTCCTCCTGAATTTTCTTCCACCCCTTTTGTTGCTCCTTGATTTCCTTAATATGTTCATCTTGCATCCTTGATTTTGAATCATACTCCTCTAATTTACTTTTCATTCTGTCTCTTTCTTCTTCCAACCTCTTGTTTTCCCTCTTGAGGTGTTCTGTTTCATTTGTGGCAGATTCATTACTCACTTTTAATTCCATAACTTCTCTTCTTGTTCTGCACTGCATGTGTAAACTTTTTCCAGCTTGTTCTGTGAACCGTTGATCTCTCTCTCCTGTTGTAAGGTCCTCTCCTGCAGCTCCCTAATTACTACCCATACCTTCTTCAATTCCTGGACATTCTTCTCTGCCGTTTTTTCTACTCCTTCTACTCTTGTTTGATACAATTTTGTACTTCCATTTCTCGCATCTTCGTCGGAGAAACCCACAAATTCACTTTCGCCAGACGTAAACAAACCGCCGTCGCTTTCCGCCATGATACAACCATATGGAAACTTTTCTATACTGTATCTTGCTCTCTTTATCCCAAAACCCGCTTTTCTTTTTAACTAATGTCCGACGGGACCACCACTCACGCACTCATTTGCATAATCACAATAGGCTGGTTTCCTTTCGCCGCTGATTCAACGATTATTTCCCTGTGTGTGTGTATGTGTGTGTGGATGTGCTGCCATGTAGTGTAGTGGATGTTGTGGGTTTGTGGAGGCTACAGCAAGAATTTGGGTGCCTCTCATGTCTAGATGATCCTTGACTTTGAGGACATTGGTTTCTTGGTGTAGGTGGTCTGTGTGTGTAGTAGCTGTGCAGCCTGTGATTATTTTTAGGGCCTTGTTCTGTATGGTCTGAAGAGTGTTATAGTGTGTTTTAGTGAGGGTAGGAGCCGAAGCAGGGCTTGCATAATTTATCACTGAACGTATATATTGCTTGTATACTGTGGTAGTGGTTTCTTTGTTGTGTCCAAATGTTGTATGGGCAAGTGACCTCAAGGCATTGAGTCTTGGTGTCAATTTATTTTTGATGTTTGTGATGTGTTGTTTAAATTGTTTAAATGACATTGATCTACTATCAGACGTAATAAAGCTAAAGGCATGACCAGAAAGTGGTCTTGTCCGGATAGTGGCCCTGAAGCTCCAGCACTGGTCATTCATGACCCTAACCCAGGGATGCACAATCTTTTGGGCTCGTCGGACCACATGATCAAACTAAAAACTCACTGAGGGCCGCAAGATTTATTTTAAACAAAAATGTAGAAATTTTAGGTGCTTAATGGTAAAAATATACAGTAATCCCTTTACTATTCGGACGTCCAATACTCGAACACCCCCACTACTCGGATATCGTGGGCTGCCCAACCCCCAAAATACCCAAAAATTCAAAAAATAAAAATAAAAAATCGAATTTTTGGAACAGCGTCAGGTTGAATTTCCTACATGCCGATCGGCTGTGTTTACGCGTGTGGCGCCTGTCTGTCGGTCCCATTTCCCACTCAGTTGCTGCCTCGTGAACAGCTCCGACAATGGCGGCCGAAGTGATTGCTTTTGTGGTGATACCCTACCTCCTGCAGGGCTTGATGCTGCTCTTTACCTTCTTCATCATGTGTGATGATGCCCCTGCCTCCTGAGAAGAGGAAGAAAGTGGTTCTGACTCTGGAGAGGAAGAGAGAAGGGTACAGTATTGGAAAAGATGGACGCCGAGTGGCCGACATCACGGATTCGTCATGAATTCAATCTCCCTCGCTCCAACTTGTTTGATATCAAGAAGTCCCAAGACAAACTACAGCAGTACATGGCTGATTTCGCTTCGAAGACCAAACGAAACATGGAGAGGAAGGTGATGTTTAGTCCTAAGTATGCAGACATCGACCGATCCACGCTGATTTTGTATCGACAACAACATGCTGCTGGTGTGTTGGTACGTGGAATGGAGCTGAAAGCTGCTGCTAAAGTTCACAAGGCTCCAGGACTCGTCACTAGACCACACGGGAATTTACTGTTATGTACAGTGCAGTGAAGTGATGTGATCCCAGTTATGCAAAAAAAACGTTGTGGAAAGTGTTGTTGAGAAGTGCTTGTGATTGTAAATTGCGAAGGTTGTGTGGTGCAATTTCTTCGTGTCAAAGTCTGAGATGATAGAGCGAGTTATACATCAGGACGGCGGCTTCTTTTTCGTAAGTACGCTAACTTCATCAAAATTCCTTGTTTTGTTCTTTCCATATCATTAATCTCATGCATAAACTGTGTGCAAGATGATTTCCATAATGATTTTCGTGTCTAACCTGTTTTCATCATGCTGTAAATGTGTTAAAAGATTACCCTAAATGTTAATCATAATTTCCTGCTTTTAATTTAATTTTTTCATGCATGGTTTTTAAGTGCACCAGCTATGAAAATGGTCAAAGGCAGTGAATTTCATGTCCGGTCCTAATCTAACCTAACCCATCCTAACCTAACCTATGATTACCATAAAGATTTTCATGTCTAGCCTGTTTTCATCATGCTGTAAATGTGTTAAAAAATTACCCTAAATGTTAATCATAATTTCCTGCTTGCAATTTAATTTTTTCATGCATGGTTTTTAAGTGGACCAGCTATGAAAAAGGTGAAAGGCAGTGAATTTCATGTCCGGTCATAACCTAACCTAACCTAACCTGACCATTTTTCTGGTAGCAGTTTACATCATTTACTGTATTTGATGCTTTGTATCCAATAATTTAGTGCATAAAATGTGAGAAAAGATGATTTCCATGTCAGATACTTACTTATACTATGCTGGCAAGTTCTGACCACCTATGCCTCACTCACCTCTAAATCATCATTTTTTGGTTAAAATTCAATTAATTCATGCTTTGTGTGCATTATTTATGTGAAAAGGGACCTAAATAAGTGCTATACATATCCAGTAGGGAGGTAGGAAGGTAGTTTTCTGATTTAGGTTAGGTTAGGTTAGGGTCATGAATGACCAGTGCTGGAGCTTCAGGGCCTATTCGGACAAAACCAATATTCGGACATGCCTTTGGCTCTATTGTGTCGAATAATGGAGAGATTACTGTACGTACTACTTAATCCTTTACGTTACAAATCTATGATTAGTCCTTACGTGGCATGCATGACACAGTCTTCTTAATGCGATTTTTGACAGTGATTCATAGACAAGCTTCTTTATGTTGGTTTGAAACTTTGTTGTTTCCAGTCGCAAAACAGAGTGCAAACCTTTATCACTCAGCCTGCTTCGAATGTTTGACTTGTTTCGACTTAGCAGACTAAATGTTTGTTCACATATATAGGTAGAGCCAAATAAGCTTCCATAAATAGCAGCCTTGTTTCTCAAATAAGAATATTGATCTTTGGGCAGACGATTATAGAAACTGAGTAAGTCCCCTTCCTTAAACTTTGTATGAAGAATGTCGCTGTTCTGGAGGTCAGTCAGTTCTAACTGGGCTTCTACTTCCATGTCTTCAGGTGATACAGAAAAAGGGTTGCTGAACAACATCAAGTTATTCCTTTCTTTCTTGAGGTTTCCAAATCTGCTGTCAAACGCCTCCCAGAGTTTTCTTACTGTTGTTGCATAGTGTTCATTTTTCTTACATAGATTGTGTTTCTCACAACTTAGTTGAACTGTAGTTCGGGAAGTGTACTAATTCACCTTTGATTAGCTGTGACTGAAACAACTTTAGTTTTTGTTCAAGGGCTGTCACATGGTTTGCTAGCTGAGAAATAAGTTGGTTATTCCCTTGAAGTATAAGATTTAAGTTATTTAAGTGACTTGTGAGATCAACAAGAAATTCCAGATCGCAGAGCCAATCCACATCGTCAAGTTCTGGGACTACTTTATTCTTTTCATTAAGAAATATCACTATTTCATCCAGACGACTGATGAATCTCTGCAGTGTATTTCCCCTGCTTAACCATCTAACTTCAGTGAAAAATACTAAATCACCATACTTTGCTTCAATCTCATCAAGAAATTGCTTGAACTGCCGATGATGCAAAGCTGATTGTGACTTAATAAAGTTCACTGTGGAAACTGCAACTTTCATTACATGTTCGAAGTTCAGTTCTTTTCCACACAAATTCTGTTGTATTATGCAGTGAAACTGTTTCAGTTAATTTTTTCGCTCTCCAAGGTGCTCGATTAATAGTTGTACCAAACCATTTTTCTTACCAATCATTGCAGGAGCCCCGTCAGTTGATATGCCTACTAAATTGTCTGAATTTAATTCAACTGCTGAAATCTGCTCTAGTAGTCCACTCAATAAATCTTTTCCAGTAGTCTGCCCTTTCAAAGAACTGAGGCCAACAAGTTCTTCATGCGCAGAGAAGTCGTCTGTTACACCACATACAAACACTAGTAACTGAGCTGTAGACGTAACGTCAGTAGATTCATCAGTTGCTAGGGAAAAGTACATAAATTGTTTGCCTTTTTCTTTCAACTGGTCTACTATATCACCTGACAAGTCACAAATTCTGCGGTGCACTGTCGTACGACTCAAACTGATATTTTAATACTTCTTCACAACATCTGGAGAAAGTTTTTGAACAGCAATAACAATACATATTTTAATGAAATCACCTTCAGATAATGCCTTTGAATTTTTAGCCTTCAGATTTGCAATTTCATAGCTCACTTCTGTTACATCCTGTGACTCCTTATTTCTCTGACTGAACATGTTTTTCTGAACATCAAAACCTTGCATCAGTGATTTTATTTTTTGCTTCCTTAGTTCACCTGTGATTTTTTCATAAGACTTGTGCTTTGTTAAATAATGCTTTTGCCAATTATATTCCTTACAAACAACTACGCTATGCTGGCATATCAAACAAATGATATTGTTTGCACTGTTTTCCACAAAGAAATATTTGTCTGTCCATATTTCGTGAAATTTTCTGTGTTCATCTTCTAGTTTCGTTTTCCGAGTTGCATTTTTTCCAGTAGAAGTACTATCAGCCATTGTGAGCAAGAGTAATCAACCCTCTCTGAAAGAGTTCCTAATAACGACTGTCGGTACTCAGGCAGTGAGGCCGTCGACTCGGCAGTGTGGTACACAGACTCCCGTCTAGAGTGACTAATGTCTAGACACAGTGGCTGACACGTTCACTTCTCGTCCAGTTCTGGGTCCACGGCACATTTTGAATAATTATGATGGAAGAGTTGAGAGGTAGGATGGGACTGGAGTGTATTGGTGTTGTGATGAGGAGAGGTAGACTGAGGTGGCTTGGACATGTGGAGAGGATGGGGGATGATAATTGGGTACAGAGGGTGAGAAGTGTTAATACTGGGGGAGGGGTAGACCGAGAAAGACATGGGACGAGGTCATTAAGTGTGACTTAAGGGTTCAGGGACTGAACAGGGAGGCTGCCAGGGATCGAGCAGCATGGAGAGCCGCCATTAGGTGACCAAGGCCGACGCATGCAAGCATGTTGGAGCCTTCAAAAACGAAACAAAACGAAACAAACTGCTATTTATCAGTTTATTACCTTTTATTATTTTTTACCTTTTATTACCTACTAAGGGCCGCCAGAGGGTTGCTTGAGGGCCACATGCGGCCCGCGGGCCACCGGTTGTGCATCCCTGCCCTAACCTAACCTAGTTTAAATCAGAAAAGTCACCTACCTGCCTCCCTACTGGATATGCATAGCACTTATTTAAGTCCCCTTTCACATAAATAATGCACACAAAGCATGAATTAACTGAATTTTAACCAAAAAATGATGATTTAGAGGTGAGTAAGGCATAGGTGCTTACAACTTGCCAGCAAGTGTAAGTAAGTATCAGACATGGAAATCACTATGAAAATCACCCTTTCTCACACCATATGCATAAAGCATGAATTCATTGAATTTTAACCCCTAAATGATGATTTTGAGGTAAGTAAGGCACAGATGTTCATGAGTTGGCAGCTTAGTGTAAATAAGTATTGGACATGGCAATCACTATCAAAATGATCATTTCTCACATCTTATGCACCAAAATATGGGATACAAAGCATCAAATAAATAAATTGTTACCAGAAAAAGAGTTAGGTATGGCAAAGGTGTTCACTGTTCACCAAATGCACCGGACATTCTTGGCCCTTACCTAACCTAACCTAAATCAGAAAACCACCTACCTACCTCCCTACCGGACATGCATAGCACTTATTTAAGACTCCATTCACATAAATAATTGGCACAAAGCATGAATTAATCGAGGGGGGGGGAGGTCGGCCATCAGCCTACGATGTCCGAAAAGTGAGGTAACCGGATAGTGGTCGTCCGGATAGTAGAGAGATTACTGTATGTTTACACCAAGGATTTTGTGTGTGTGTGTGTGTGTGTGTGTGGTAGGGGAGTGTTGTTTAGGGTGAGATGTGGTATGTGACTGTGTTCTGCTGTCCAGTTTGTGAGAAGGGTCACTGTAGATTTGGCTGGGGCTATTTTGAGCCTGTTTATGGTGAACCATTTGTGTATGTTTTGAGGTAATGTTGGAGGATGTGTACGGCTGTGTTTGCATTTTGGTGTGTACATGTGAGTGTTATGTTGTGTTCATAGGAAGTTATTTGTATTTGTGGTGTGTGGGGTGTGGGTATGTCATGCATGTATAGGTTAAAGAGTGCAGGGGACAAAACAGATCCTTGGGGGATGCTATTTGTGAAGTTTCTGATGTTTGAAGACTGACCAGCAAATGTTACATGTGCACGTCTGCCTGGTAAGTAGTTTGCCAGCCATCTTTTTGTGTTGTTGTGCATGTTCGTGTTGAATATTTTGTTTGTGAGGTTGTGGCGGGGGATGGTGTCAAAAGCTTTACTAACATCTAGCTTGACAAAGAGTGTTCTGTGTGGTGGCCTAGCTGAATTCATGTCATCAAAACCTCTGTGTAAGATCTGTAAGAAGAGTGTTTGTGGAGTTTAGTGGCCTAAAACCATGTTGTGATGGGGCTAGAGGGGTGTGAGGCGAAACTAGAGTTTAGTGGCCTAAAACCATGTTTTGATGGGGCTTGGGGGGGTGTGAGGTGAAACTAGTTGTAGTACCAGTCATTCAGTGTCTTTGGAGGGGGTGCAGAGGAGTGTGATGGGGCTGTGTGAGGAAGGTAACGTGCGGTCTTTGTCGGGTTTGGGGATAATGATGATAATGCCATGCTTCCAGATGTTGGGTATTATGTTGTGTGAGTAGCTGTAGTTTGATATGTTGGTGAGTGCCTGTATGCCTTGTGGTCCAAGGTGTTTAAGGTGTCTGTTGCTTTTGTTGTCTGGTTCACAGGCAGATGAGTGCTTAAGGTTGCTAATGATGTAGTTCGTCTGGTTGTAACTGTCTCTTATGTCAGATGATATGTCGGTCGTCACGATGGGGGTTTTAGATGGCTGATGTGTGAAAAGTGATTAATGAGACTGTTTGCTTGTTGTTTGTTTGAAGGTATGGTGTCTGTTGTTGTGATGGCAGCATGTGATTGTGTAGTGTTGCTGTTGGAGAGTGTGATGCTATTTAGTGTTTTGTAGAGTTTGCTGGTGTTTGTTTTGTGATCAAGTGTTTGGAGATAATTATTCCAATATAGTGTTTGCTGTTCTGCTATTCTACTGTTTATTTGAGTGTTGAGTTCTTGTATTTGTTGTACAGTGTCATTTGTATGGGGTGTTGGGGAGTGTCGTAGTGTGTCCTGTTGACTGATGAGACATTGAATTTCTGGTGTGAAGTTGGGGTTGTGTATTTTTTTGTTGCCTTTAGGAATGTGTCTTTTGCCTGCATTTTGTATGATAATATTGAAAGTGTGCACAGCGGTGTTGATGTTTGTGATGGATGTACTGTTTAATATTTCAAAGTGTTGTTCTGTTTCAGCTGTGAAGGGCTTTTAGTTGGCCTTCTTCTAATTAGTGTATGTGTGTCTGTGGCCAGCTGGGGTGATTCTGGTATTGGTAGTGATGATGATCAGGAGGTTGTCAGAGCCAAGGGTTCTGTTCACTCTCCAGGATGTTGTTGGGGTGAGGTTGGGGAGCAGAAGGTGATGTCTGGTGATGATGGGAGGAAGAGGGCTTGGTGTGGGATATTGGTATGTTGATGGGGATTATTAAGTACGAAAAGATGATCTGTTTGGGTTTGTAGTACCAGTCCTCTGTCTGCGTCAAGGTTGTTGACATGCCAGGCCGATGCCTTGACGTTGGATGATGTTAGGTAGTTAGTGATGTGGTGTATTTGTGGAGAGTAATTGTGTGGTACCGTGGGGGGACGACTGGGGGGAAATGTATATGTTGGCAATTGTTATGTGTGATTTGTTACCAGTGCATATTTTAATTGATTGTATTTCTGTTGTAGTGTCATGTGGGGGGAGAAGTGACCCCTTTTTTTTTTTTTTTAATTGTGTGTGTGTGTGTCTGACTCTGGGCATAGGCTTCACAGCCTGCTGTCAAGGCTGAGCAGTCCTTCTATATACCATACACCTCTACATGTCACCACTCTGGCGCTAACTCCCACTGTCCATATTGAATACATGCTAGGGATGTCTCATACAGGACTGGTGTATTGGTATAATCGGGTGGTATTTTTACGACATGTCAGTGGGTCTTCTGGTAGATCAGTAATGTCTGATTTAATGAAATTCAAATCCTTGAACTGTTCCCTGCCCCAGGGGGGATTCGAACCTGGGTCCGTTAGGACTGCAGGCCACCTCTCTACTGATTGAGGCACTGCCTCCCCCAATGTGTGCACTTGTATCTGAAAAGTTGATGGATTTGTGTACCAGGGTGATGAGTCCACTGCCACCGCCGTCGGCCCGGTCTTGTCTAATGATGGTGAAATTATGAATTGTAGGCGTTTTTTGAGTTGTGCATACTGTAGTTTTGTTTCTTGTGTGATGGTAATGTGTATGTTGTGTTGTTTGATGATTTCTGTGAATTCTTCTTTTTTGGTGTTTATGTTATGTGTGTGATGTGTGTTGGGTGCTGCAGCATGATGGGGAGGTGGTGGTGTGGGAGGAGAGGAAGAGAAGATTGTGATGCAGGTAAAGGTTGGGGTGAATTAGGTTGGGGTGGGGTGGGAGGGGCTGGAGGATTGGATGGTGTGGGAAGGATTGGTGGATTAGGCTGAGGAGATGTGGAGGAAGTAGGAGTATGGTTGGTGAGGGGGTTAGTGGGTGGGGGGAAGGAGCATGTCCAGGTGTTTGTGTAATGCTTTCTGGATGCAGGTGTAGTGGACCCAGTTCTTGTAGGAATTGCATTGAACTGAACCCTTTGTCTGTCGGCTCGAGTTGATAGGTTTTGAGCATGTTGGACATATGTATTTGTTGGTGGGTCCAGGATTGCTCTCGGTGTCCCCAGCTAGAAGAAGTCTTCGAGAAATGACCGCCAGGGAGTCATTTCCCAGTGTTAAAAAAATGGTGTTAACTGTGTGTGTTGTGTAGAGAGATGTGGTACTGTACTTACCTGGGCGACCAAGGCCGCTCCCAGGTTCTCGGGCCCCATGAGGGACCAGGGGGGTTTGCAGTGGTTTGGCCCTCATGCTGTCCTCCACTTTTGCTTCAACAGCCTTTGGGGGGTAGACCCACGGTGAAATGCCACCACTTCAGGTCCACTGGGTAATGTATATGGTTACAGTATTCTCTTGCTTCTTTTTCTTCTTTTGATGGTTATAGGTGAAGGAAGGTTGAATTCAGTATCATTTATGGTTATTCTCTCACTTGTGTGTGTGAGTGAATTTGAAGGTGGAAAGAACCCTGATTGGTCAAGAAGAATGTTGGTGGATATGGTAAATGAGTGTGTGTGAGAAAGTGATGTACAGTGTGAGAAAGTGAAATATGGGAGCTGATGAGGTTAAGGAAGTGACAGGGACTGAAGCTGTTGAATGAATTATGTACAGAGAAGATTATAACAAGGGTTTGCCAACTTTTTTTTTTTTTTAATAGTCATCAGATTGACTGTCAGAGGTAAAGAAAAAAAAAATGTACAGATAGTTATGCCTGTGAAGTAGATGCTGGATTCTGGGGAGGGGGGGAAATAGTGAGTGAATGAGTATATGGGCCACTTTGCTGGACTTGATATTGATTAGTTCTATCAATTTTTTCTCTCGCTTGTCTTTTTTTGTGATTATAGGTGAAGGAGAGGTTAGAGAAGGTGTCTTGTATGTATTTTATGTTCTCACCAATTTTTATTTTGACAATTATAGGTGGAGAGGTTGGAGTGGGTGATGTGTACGGGTACCTCCAGGGTCGCGGAGTACCTGAGTGCTCCTTGCTTTATTTCACTGCACTCTTCAATCATGGTAGGGCAAAGGTAAGTGCATTACCAACACATTTTTATCATTCACTGTCTTTTATGAACAGTGTTAGTTACTTGGAGGGTATGGAGATGTAAGAACATGGAGGAAAAAATGAACATGTGGGTTGGATGCATTGTTGGAGTGCAGGTGAAAAGGAGTACAGTACATGGACAGTAAGAAATGTGTACAGAAGCTAGTAAAGAGATAAATTAGAAGTTGAATTTAGAAGCAAACTGAATGTAAACTTCTCTGAAAATAAGAAACTTTTGAACAGCCACAAAAATGTTGGAATCAGTGTGGAAAAGGCTTGAGAATACCCTGTAGAAGGGATGAAAGTGGAAGAATATTAACAAATGAAAGGAAATAGTGGGGAAATGGAGAGATTGAAAAACGAATAGGAAGAAGAACAGTGTGGTGGTATAGGCATTAATATATCATAACACAGTATGTAATAGTTATAGGCATTAATATCAGCCACCCACTCGATGTAGTGCTGCATTGAGTGTCCGCCCTTTCCTTCCATCCTTCCTTCCTTTTCTGTCTTTCTTTCCTTCGTTCTTTCCTCTTCCTTCTGCCTACAGGTGACTTTACACCCCCTCTTCTTTCTTTCCTTAATTCTTTCCTCTTTCTTCTGCCTATGGGAAACCATTTACTATGCTGGGTGGTAACCATATAACCAAATAAAGGCACTTGGTGGTTTAGTGGGTAATTAAGGAGCTCTAGTTGGATTGAGCCTGTGTAGGTTTATATCTAAGGGATGGTTGGGGTTTATTGCTCACTTAATGCCACTCAGGGATGAGTGAGGCTGGTCACTTTCATCTTAAATGTCTTGACCAACTTGCCTAGCCCTGGGCTCCTACACTGCTCATGGGGGCAACATAGGATTGAATGATGGATGGATGGATGGATATTTATCATAGCACTGTATGTAACACTTGCACAATATGTAATGTCTGGTGTTCAGGTAGAGACATACACATCCTTTGCCCAGAATGCAAACACATAATGTATGCAAACACATACCAGATGATCACATGGAGTAACTGAGGAAACCCAGTCATGTAATGGAAAAGTAACAGACACTACACACACACACACACACTGAGCAGTACAGTACCTGTATGTATTCTTAGAAATTGGAGGAAAGAGCCAGAGAGAACCAGAGAAAGCAGAAGGGGATTGAAGAGATGAGAGAAAGAGGCTTAGGAGATCGGGTAGGCGGTTTGCCATCACGCTGACAATACATGGGTCACGTCACTCTCTCCATCACACGAACGATATATCCATCCATCCATCCATCATCCAATCCTATGTCGCCCTACAGAGGAGCGTAGGAGCCCGGGGCTAGGCAAGTTGGTCCTGACATTTAAGATGAGAGTGACCAGCCTTACTTATCCCTGAGTGGCATTATTTGAACAATACACCCCAACCACCCCATGGATATAAACCTTTACTGGCTTAATCCGATTGGAGCGCCGTAATTACCCACTAAACCACCAGGCGCCATAATTCGGTTATATGGTTACCACCCAGCATTGTAAGTGGTTTCCTGGAGTACAGGACTTTGTCAAAATAAAACCTTGTAACCCCAGAGTCTTTACGTCACCTTTGCGTACGATACAATCTCCATGTTATCCAATGCCTTACGACACTATATTAGTTGCAGCCCTCATTATTGATGACAGAGGTACCTTGCCAATCTGTACAATCCCAACTCCTAGCTACTATAGTTATCTACGTTTGGCAGCAGTAGAAATCTGCGATACTCTACGATACCGATACTGACATCAGTGGCAACGATTCTCTGCAATATCCACTTATTACCCAGCTACCTGCCTACCTACCAGTCTACCCTATTGACACCAGTAGCAGCGGTAAAAGATGAAAGAAGAAAAACGGTGAAGAAGAAAGAAGATAGCAGTTGTAAAAACAAAGATTATCCACAACGGCAAGGATGATGATTAAAGCAGCAGTATGGGAGGCGATTACAGTAGCGGTAAGGCAGCGATAAGGAAGAAGATACAACGACTATCAGTGATTTACAGCTCTACGATCAGCTACAACAAAGTATCTACGATTTGCAACTCGACACTCACCTAAACCAAGTAACAAGGAAAAGAAAACAGAAGAAGAAAGAAATGAAGTAAGAAAATAATGTAAGGAAAAACTAGAAAGAGTAAGCAAGAGAGAACAAGGAAGAATGTGCTGACACAGAAGCGGCATTCTGAAATAGCAGTCCACACCTCCGGCCTCCAACTTTCCTCAACTTCCACAACCAGCACAACTCCACACCAACCAGGGACTCAGAGGGAATGCGGTGGCTTTGATAAGAGCAAAATGTCTGTTGATTAAACCTAGCCATAACCTACCCCAACCACTACCAACTGCATCTAGTACTTTTACCAGCATCATCATCGAGATCTCTATCTTCACTGCCACAGTTACCATTACTGAGCTTAATATTTATTCTTGTCAAGGTTGTGTTATTTATTAGCACTTAACCTGAGTCAACCCATCGATGTATGGGTGCGTCGCAACGTTTTGTCACAGCTAGACCCATCGACGTATGGGTACGTCGCGCAATTGCAAGGGTCATAATTTGCACAGTTTTCAAGTTTCATGGGTGATTTTTGGTAGACATATGTAGGAGACCTTCCTCTACCTGCTTTCAAGTGGGGATACTGCCTGGCCCCACCTAACCACCCCCTACCCCCCCACACTGGGCAATTCACCTGTTAGAAGTAACCTGCCCAGTAAAAGTATGTTGCTCCACGGTCTCTCCAATGACGAAATTCACGGTGAAAGTGATTCCTGAGGTGGAGGACAAAGAAATAAAGAAGCTAGAGCAAGAAACAAACTGAAGTGATGTGGTGGTAATGTCATAAAGGAAGGTGCCATATGTGGATGTGTTTGGTGACTGAACAATGCTTCTATTGCCTATATAAATGTGTGAAAACTAATATAGTCTTGTACTACACATAAATTCGTACCAAATACATAAATAAATACGTAATTTAAAGTGGCTTGAATTAGTTAACTCTTCCATAGTTCGTTTTCTTTAGCCAGGTACCCTGAGAAAGAGGGAAAACGTAAGGCTGATTCATCACCTGTAGCACCATTTATAGCCTCAGGAAGGCGATTTCTCTATGAATTCTCAATGTTTCTCACCAAAAGCAAAGGTTTGAGCAAAAAAAAAAAAAAAAGAAAAAAGAAATTGCTCGGGACTGGGGGGTATCGGAGATGGGAAATCGGTCGGGATGTGACGGGTTAACCATTAATGTATATACCTAACTTATGTATACATACCTACAATAATGTACTAACATTAACTCATTTATCAATAATAAAGCGATATCATCATAATTTTCTAACAATAACAATTATACCGTATATAAGGTATATACATATATATACAGTAAAACCTCGATATAACGGACTTCAGTAGACCAGAATTCTCTTTTATCGGACTCGAGGAGCTACCGGACTAAACTCCTATATATCGGAAAAAGTCCGATATAGCCAGAAAGCAGTCCGGACTGCCTGACAACTTCAGCTATGTTCACCACAATAAGACAAGTGAAAGACTTGTTTTTCAGTGGACAGTAGAGTATTATTATACCATTTGATTAATGTAGTGAAGGTATAACACAGTACAATACTGCTATGGTGGTGAAAACCATTGATGCAATCCGGACTAATGTCTGATATATCGGAAAAAGTCCGGATTAGCAGGGGTAAGTCCGGATGTCGCTTTTATCAGAAAATCGCATATTTCGGACTGGCCTGAGCCCCAATTAGTCCGTTATAGTGAGGTCTTACTGTATATGTATATATAAAGTACATCTCCCTAGGACGCACCTATATGGGTGGCATAGGTGCTTGCCTACTGGGATTTCACGTACTAAGAATAAATTAACTAATGGGAAAATTAACATATGGGTGGCACCCTCCTGCATCAGTGACCTTTTTGACCCGTTTGAGGGAAAATATCTGACATATACAGTACAGTACTGTAGGATCTCGCCAGTAATGTCTAATTGGTGCCAGAAAATAATAAGATTAGTTGTTAAATTGTCATGAGCAATATAAAACTCACCTTAAAGGAGTTAATAAGGTGTTTGGTGTTATGATTGTTTCGACGCCTGTGCATGGAGGCTACTGTGGCATACTCCCGACCTCTTGCTGGCCTCGTCCCCACTCCTGCCTCTCATGCCAGGGTCACCTACTTCCGTCAACAGATCATCAAACCCTACAAAATTAAAATCTTCAGGAAAGTCCCCAGTGTCATCAGTGTCATCATCTACTCAACCCTTCTCTTTTTTTCTTCCTTGGTTGGCCGACGTTGTGAAGGAAAGCAAGTGATGAGTGACTGATTGCGGGCATTCACTCAGTTGTGATACTTTTTCTGGCATTTTCTTAAAATCTTATTTACAATTCCAATCATTGGTCATTTATTCTGATGGCTGCTTTCTGTCCATCTCAACAGACTTGAGTTGTGGCAGGAGTGCCGACCACGCTTGTTTAACGGTTGCCGATGTTGTATTTCTCCAGGCTTTAACGAAGAAATTTATGGCCGCCTGTCGAATGTTATATTTCTTCCAGAATACAGCAACAGTAATTATGGTTGGGGTTGCAGGTGTACCAGGTGGAGCAAGTGAGTCAGGTGGGGCTGTGGAGGTGGAGGGGGAGGTGGCTGGTGAGTCAGGTGGGGCAGTGGAGGTGGAGGGGATGGCGGCGGGTGAGTCAGGGGAGATGGTGAAAGGAGGATCCTCCATCGCCTCCTCGCTACTGCTCACATTTTCGGCAATTTCCTTCACCTCTTCTTGTTTGCCTGTTTCATTCCTCATCTTGTTATGGACATATTTGTAGTATAACAACTTCGCATTTGTGAAATAACCGTTATTCATGTGAATCCAAATGTTATTATAGAAACTGGTGATGAGGGTGGTGCATAATGGGGAGGCAGGTGTTGCACTCAGGGTTCACACTGGAAAACATCAGTTTTGGGCAGTTTTTTCCTGCCGCCTCACATCGTGTGGGTATGACTCATGTACTGTGGTTAGGTAAATATTAAAAATTATTAAAAATATTAAAAACAGGTCCTCGCGCATAAGGGGATTCGCGTATTCGGATCTCACGATTAGAGGGATGTACTGCATACATATTTATATGTATATATATGTATGTATGTATATGTGTGGGTAAGAGTGAAAGTTGGACTACAAATGTGGGCAAGTGTGTGCGTGTATGTGCCAACGCAAGATCGTGTAAGTAGAGTGAGAGAAGAGTTCTGGACAAATGTGGAAGCCTGCTACAAATGTGGGCAATAGTGTGCGTGTATGCGCCAACGCAAGATCGTGTAAGTAGAGTGAGAGTAGAGTTCTGGACAAATGTGGAAGCCTGCTTGGAAAAGTTTGAAAGGAATGAGAGAGTGTTTCTGATTGGAGATATGAATGGAAAAGTAGCGAATGAGAAGGTGGATGGAGTGGTTGGTGAGTGGGGTGTGCCTGCAGAGATGGATGAGAATGGCAGTGCTTTAGTGGACATTTGTGCTGGGAGGGGGGTGGTGTTAGCTAATACCCTCTTCAGGCACAAAATGATCCATAGGTATACATGGTGAGTGGTGAGAAGGGTGGATGGTGGAATGAATGAATGGAAGGCAATGACTGACTATGTGTGTGTGGATGAAAGGATAAGATGTGTAATGGATGCAAGAGTATATAGAGGTTGGGGGAGTGGACTTTCTGACAACCACTTGGTGGTGGCCAGAATCAGAATCCAAACAAGATGGAGGAAGAGAAGAAGGGAAGGACAAGAGGAAGTATTTGTTACAAGGAGGGTAGAAAAGTTACAAGAGGATGGAATAAAGGCTGAATATAAAAGGGAAGTGGAAGAGCGATTGGGTAAATATAATATAGATTGGAGCAGATGGTGGATGTGGAAGGTGCGTGCAAGATATTCACAGAAGAAATCTGTGCAGCATGTGAGGTGGTGTAGAGAAGATGAAAGGGGGTTCAGGGAACAGCATGGTGGACTGAAGAGATGAGAGAGGCTGTGGCCCAAAAGCAGAAAGCATATAATGAGTGGATGAGGAACAGGGGCGTCGAAGAAGCTGAGAGACGGACGAGAGAGTTATATGTAGAGAGGAGGAGAGAGGTGAAAAGATTAGTAAGAGAGAGTAAGAAGAGAGTGGATGAGGAATTTGGAAGGAATTTGAGTGCAAAGTGGAGGGAATGTAAGAAAATGTTCTGGAAGGAAGTAAAGAGAGCTAGACAGGGTGTAAATGAAGTCAGTGGCGATGTGAAAGATAAAAATGGTAGATTACTAGTGGAGAAGGGAGAAAAAGTAAACAGATGGAGAGAACACTTTAATGAACTGTTGAGCATAGAGAATGAAAGTAATGCAAGTATAAGTGGCTGGGGAATGGCGGGGAGAAGGAGGGTTGTGAGAAGAGAGGAAGAAATCAGTAGGATGGAAGTAGTGGAAGCAATGATGAAAGTTAAAATATGGAAAGCCCCAGGAATTGATGGAGTGTGTGGTGAAATGCTGAAGCATGGGGGAGAGATAGTAATAGATTTTTATTTTTTTTTTTAATGGAAGGAAGAAGGAAACAAAGGCCAGGGCCCGCATACTGTTCCTTCCAAGAAAAAGTAAAAACAATACAAAAGAGAGCCAAATTCAAGATCCATTCATTTCGAGATGCCTGGATACACTGCGTTTGAAAGACTGGAGATCATAGGAAGTAGGAATCCAGACAGAGGAAGACAGTTCTAGAGTTGACCAGTTGCATAAATGAAGGACTGGGAGTAACGGTTAACTCTTGCATTAGAGAGCTGGACAGAAAAGGGATGAGAGTTTGTTGCTACGTGCCCGTCGTAGAGTTGGAGGGATGCAAGCAGACAGTTCAGAGGAACAGTGATCGTTGAAGTAGCGATAGAAGAGAGATAAAGAAGCAACAGTGCGGCGAAGAGACAAAGGTTGAAGGGAATCAATAAGAGGAGGAGAGTTAATGAGATGAAAAGCCTTTGACTCCACCCTATTGAGAAGAGCTGCATGTGGGGAGCCTCCCCACACGAGAGTTGTACTCCATACATGGGCGAATAAAACCTGTGTACAAGGTCAGAAACAGTGCAGGGGTAAAGAAAGTTCGGAGTCGGCTTAGCACACCTAATCTCTTGGAAGCAGATTTCACAAGAGATGTAATATGTTCTTTCCAAGACAAATCCCGAGAGAATGAAACCCCAAGCATGTTCAAGGATGATGCAGGACTGAGCTGGACATTATTAAACATTAGTGGGTAATCCTGAGGAAGATTTTGTCGGTTTGATAAGTGTAAGAACTGAGTTTTTGATGCATTAAAAATAACAAGATTATTTTTACCCCAATCAGAGATACGAGCCAAGTCAGACATTAGGTGTGCCATAGCCTCATCCCTTGTTTGCTGAAGTAACTGCTGAGATGGACGTTGTGGAAATCAAATGGAAAGGTGAAGAGTGGAATCATCAGCATATGAGTGGATAGGGTTAGATGTACAGCTTAGAAGGTCATTGATGAATTAAAGGAAGAGAGTTGGTGATAGGACAGAGCTCTGAGGAACACCACTGTTGATAGGTCTAGGAGAAGAATGATGGCCGTCTACAACAGCAGCTATAGAACGACCAGAAAGGAAGCTAGAGATGAAGGCATAGATAGAAGGATAGAAACCGTAGGAGGGCGGTTTGGAAATCAAAGATTTATGCCAGACTCAATTGAAAGCCTTTGAGATGTCAAGTGCAATGGCAAAACTTTTGCCAAAGTCCCGAAAAGAGGATGACCAGGAGTCTGAAAGGTAGGCGAGAAGATCGCCAGTGAAGCATCCCTGACGAAACCCATAATGACGATCAGAAAGAAGGCTGTGACAGGAAAGATGCTTTAAAATTTTTCTGTTAAGAACTGATTCAAAAACTTTTGAGACACAGGATGTTAAAGCAATTGGACGATAGTTAGAGGGTTGGGAATCGGCACCCTTGTTTGGGACTGGCTGAATGAGAGCAAACTTCCAGCAAGATGGAAAGGTACTAGATGAGAGACAAAGACTAAAGAGTTTACCTAGGCAGGGTGTAAGCACATTAGCACAGTTTTTGAGGACAACAGGAGGGACTCCATCAGGCCCATATGCCTTGTCAATATTGAGGCCAGTGATGGCATAAAATACATCAGCGGAAGACATTTTAATGCCAGTCATGAGGAAGTCTGAGGGGGGAAGTGATGGAGGAACAGCACCGGAATCGTCTAAGGTAGAATTGGAGAAGAAAGTCTGAGTGAAGAGATCTGCTTTATCAGTAGAAGAAATAGCTACAGAGCCATAAGAGTAGAAAGGAGGAGGGAAAGATGATGAGGTAAAGTTGTTAGATAGGTTTTTTGGCAAGGTGCCAAAAGGAGTGAGAAGAATTCGAGTTGGAGAGTTTGGAACATTTAGCACGGATGAAATTATTTTTAGCAGAGCGAAGAACACACTTAGCACAATTCTGGGCAGAAATATAAAAAAGATGTGATTCAGGGGTGGGTTGGCTTCCGTACCTTTTAAAGGCCCTCTCCTTGTTGCGGACAGCATTAGAACAAGCGTGATTAAACCAAGACTTTCTTGCATTACTCAGAGGATATGAGAAACGAATGTATGCTTCCATGCCCGAGAGAATAACCTCCGTACTGTGCAAGGCACACTCAGATGGCTCCCGGCCATGGAAGCAATAAGCATTCCAAGGAAAATCAAAGAAGTACTGCCTGAGGGCCTCCCAATCTGCAGCTCCAAAGTGCCACAGGCGGCGTTTTTTTGGAGGGTCCACAGGCTGTATCGGAGCGATAGGACAGGTTAAGGTAATGCGGTTATGATTGGAGGAGCCCAACGGAGAGAAAAGATTAACAGTGTAAGCAGAAGGATTAGTTGTTAGGAAAAGGTCAAGTATGTTGGAACTCTCTCCAAGGCGGTCAGGGACACGGGTAGGGTGCTGTACAAGCTGCTCTAGGTCATTAAGGATAGAAAAGATGTAGGCTTGTTCACCAGGTGGATCAGTGAAAGGAGAGGTGAGCCAAAGGTGGTAGTGAACATTGAAATCTCCTAGAATGGAGAGTGTTCAATCATAGAAGTAAGATAGTCAAAGAATTTTTGATAGTCAGTAGAATTAGGAGATAAGTAAACAGCACAGATATATTTAGTCAGAGAATGACAGGAAAGCCGAAGCCAGAGAGTAGAGAATTCAGAAGAATCAAGTTCAGGAACACGAGAGCAAGATAGATCGTTGTGTACACATACACAACAGCCACCTTTGGCTTTGAAATGAGAATAGAGAAAGTAGGAGGATACAGAAAAGGGTTTGCTGTCAGTTGCCTCAGACAGCTGAGTCTCAGAGAGAAAGAGGAGGTGAGGTTTAGAGGAGAAGAGGTGGTGCTCAACAGAGCGAAAGTTAGAGGAAAGGCCTCGAATGTTACAGAAATGAAGGAGTGAGTTAGTCAGACCGTGGTTCCAGGCAGCTCCATGAGTTGTCACCGGGAGGGGAGCGGATGGTGGGGGCATTTATGGTCTCCCCACCTGGGGACTCCGAAGCATGATTTAAAGTCGCCATTTTAACAAATTTTGAAAAGGAAGTGTAGTGTGTAGCGTGCATGTAGTTTGGTGTTGACAGTTAGAGAAGCTTGTATTGGAGAGCATGCTGGTCTACTCTCCGTGTTACTGAGACACTGAGAAAGTTCAGCAAAGGGGGATGGTCAGGAACAAGTCCTGAGGGCTGATGAAACAGGAGCTCCAGCTCTCCTTGTCAACAGCTTTCCATCCACCTTGGGAGTACTGCCATGCTCGACTGGTGCTACAGTCTGCTCCACCTAATGGATGTGGAAGGTGTGCAGATTGGCTTGGGAGGAGGGTAGGGTCCCGGAGGATTGGAAGTCAGGTATAATTATTCCTCTGTACAAAGGAAAAGGGGGAAAAGCAGTGTGTGGTAATCAAAGGAGCATTTGCCTTCTCAGTGTAATAGGAAAAGTATATGGTAGGATACTTATTGACAGAGTTAGGGAAATTACAGAGGAATTAGTTGGAGAAGAACATGGAGGTTTTAGGAAGGGAAGAGGTTGTTTAGACCAGATATTCATTCTTAGATCCTTAGTGGAAAAGTTTCTAGAGAAGGGCAAGAAGTTGTATGCAGCCTTCATGGATATGGAGAAAGCATATGACAGGGTGGATAGACAAGGATTGTGGAAGGTATTAAGAATATATGGAGTGGATAGGAAGTTGTTGAAGGCAGTGAAGAGTATGTATGAGGGTGCTAAGGCTGCAGTGCGTGTGGATGGCAAACTGTGTGAATCTTTCCATTTGAAGGTTGGATTGAAACAAGGATGTGTCATGTCTCCATGGTTGTTCAATCTGTACATGGATGGGGTTATAAAAGAGATACAAGGTTGGGCAGTGGATGTTGGAGCGGCCCTAGTGAGAGAGGGCAGTGTTTGGAAACTCCCTGTTCTGTTGTTTGTAGATGACACTGTGTTGCTGAGCGAAGACAAAGGGGAGCTGCAAGGCTTGGTAGATGAGTTTAGGAGAGTGTGTAAGGAACGGAATCTAAAGGTGAATGTAGGGAAGAGTAAAGTGATGGTCTTCTAGAGAAGTGAAGCCAGTGAATGTACAGTGTGATTGGATGGGAAGGATATGGAGAAAGTGAGTGCATTTAAGTACTTGGGTAGTGTGATGAGTAAGGATGGAAGTCTGGAGGGTGAAGTGCTCAAAAGGGTGCAGCAGGGAAGGAAGGTTGCTGGTTCGTTGAGAGCAGTGATAAGAAACAGGGAGGTGAGCATGGAAGTGAAAAAGTTGTTACCTGACAGTATTGTGATACCAACTCTAACATTTGGAAGTGAAGCTTGGACCCTGTTGGAAGGACAGAAGTCAAGAGTGAGAGCAGTTGAAATGAGTTATTTGAGAGGAGCATGTGGAGTCACATGGAGAGACAGACTAACAAATGAGGAAATGAAGGAGCGTTGTTGTGTGGTTGTGGACGTGATAGGAAGCATTAAGAGAAACACATTAAAGTGGTTTGGGCATGTGGAGAGGATGGAGAGTGAAAGACTGACGAGGAGAGTGTATGTGAGTGAGGTGGTGGGGGCGAGAGGGAGGGGGAGGCCGAGGATGAGATGGAGGGATGGAGTGGAGAGGTATATGAGAGAGCGGGGTGTGAATTGGGAGCGGGGTAGAGAAATGGCAGGGGACTGAGCGACATGGAGGCGATTTGTTTGTGGCCACCCCATGCGGGATTGAGGCATCTGGCAATAGATAGATAGATATATATATACTGTATATATATTTCCCAGTCATATAACTTTCATATCTCAGTAATTTCCCATACACAGTGATAGACATTATACACTTAGCACTGATTTTAATTTAGTGAGCAATCAAGAGAAATGTGAAATGGTATTTGGTGAGTAATACCATTGTGTTAAAAACCATCAAACTTATTGTCAGAAAATACTGCCATAACATTACCTAAAAGCTCAACATAAGTCACAGAAAACCAGCACAATGAAACAAATAACCAAACACAACCTGAAAACCAAAACCCACCAGAAAGACAAAACAAACAACAACAAACAGATGAAATTTACTCTGAAGTAAAAAATGATGACAACTGGTTGGAGTTTTCGGATGTAGGTAGTGAGGATTTTAGAACTCTCATACATTCTTATGAAAATCTAGTAGATTCAGACAGTCTAAGCAAGAGAGAACTCAGGTCAGGAAAAACATGAGTTACCTTCAATTGACTGTTGCAAGGAAGTTCCAGTGACAATGGACGAAACTACTTCCAGTGCATTCCCTTCCTCACATGACACAAATTCGGCATCAGTGTATTTTTATCATGAGGACAAAAGTCTCACAAAATTTTCAGATACTGATATGGACAGAGTATATATACAGACAGTATTAGACAAATGTGACCAGCATTTCGTTAGAAGAAACATTACAGATGAGAAGGGAAAAACAGCTGTTTTTGCACCTAGAATAAATCAGAAACATTGACCAGCTGGCAGTTTGCTTAAGTCAGACTGGCTTTTGCGAGCTCAAACATATGATGAGTTTAAGAAAGAATTCCTCAGGAAATTCTCTGGAGGCAGGAATTTTTTAGTTGAGAATTGCATAAAATTCTAGACCTACTAAAATAAACACACTCCAGCTCAGATTTGGGTGAGATAACAGCAGACATGTCCACCGTTAAAAGAACTTTGTTAGCTAGCACAGAAAACTCAGAATTTGTTGGAGCTGATGGTAATATGTTCACCAGTGCGTGTTGTTGACATCATTGAATATATAGCTGCAATAGGTAAATTGACTGAAAGAGTCCTCAAAACTGCAGCTATGATCCAGGAATGTGTAAAACAGATTATATATATGAGGTAGAGTTGCATTGCAACAAAGCAGATGTGACTGAGATATCACAGTGCAATAAAACAAGGATGTAAGTAGCAGAGACTGTTGAAGTGATAAATAACTCTAGTACAAGTAAAGCCCAAAGAATCTCTCTTCCAGAACACAGACAAACAAACTGTCAGCAGAACTGAAGAACTCGCTCATGCACACCAGGTATCAAGCTGGCTCAGAAATTTGGGCATAGCCTAAGCAGACATCGTGCTACAGAAAGACCAAAATATGTTAAATCAACTAGTAGGTCAGACTCAAGAGAGAAACTCTGTTACTACTGTGCAGGTCCAGGCCACACAAGAGCTGAATGGTACATCGAAAATAAAGAGGAGAGAGACAAATCAGAAGGATTTGAACCCTATTGTAGGAAACCCAGAACTTTCAGTCACTATATCTCAGACTGTAAAACAAAAGCAAAATTAATATCTGTCTACAAGTTGGGGGAAGATTGTATGTGCACAAAAGACAACTATACATAAAACAATCAAATAAACAAAGAGTAAAGACAGGAAGCCTATATGGAAATTAAAGCATTTTGGTTTCCGCTTTATGTGAAGATGAAAAGATTTCACTATTTTTTGATTCAGGCTCACCAGTCAGTTTAATAACGCATGATGAACTAAAACTTACTTTTAGAAGTAGAAGAAGGTAACATTCATGGAAGAACCAACCTTAGATTTATAGATCGTAAATGGTAAAGAAATACATTATATATATATATATATATATATATATATATATACAGAGGAATTAGTTGGAGAAGAACAAGGAGGTTTTAGGAAGGGAAGAGGTTGTGTAGACCAGATATTCATTCTTAGATCCTTAGTGGAAAACTTTCTAGAGAAGGGCAAGAAGTTGTATGCAGCCTTCATGGATCTGGAGAAAGCATATGACAGGGTGGATAGACAGGGTTTGTGGAAGGTATTAAGAATACAGTAATCCCTCCATTATCCGACATAATACAGCCAAAGGCATGTCCGAATATTGGTTTTGTCCGGATATTGGTCCTGAAGCTCCAGCACTGGTTTTTCATGACCCTAACCTAACCTAACCTAAATCAGAAAACTACCTTCCTACCTCCCTACTGGACATGTATAGCACTTATTTAGGTCCCTTTTCACATAAATAATACACACATAGCATGAATTTACTGAATTTTAA
>JAGKTI010006797.1:0-39372 GCA_018397915.1 Birgus latro | reverse complement strand
AAGAACCATGCATGGGAAAATTAAATTGCAAGCAGGAAATTATGATTAACACATTTGGTAATCTTTTAACACATTTACAGCATGATGAAAACAGGTTAGGCATGAAGTTAGGGTACTTACGAACAAGAAGCTGCCCTCTGATGTAATAACCCACTCTATCATCTCAGACTCTGACAGGAAGACCTTGCACCTGACACACCTTTCCAATTGAGAATCACCAGCACTTATCACCAACACTTTACACAACGTTTTTTTTTTTTTATAACTGGAATCACATCACTTCACTGGTACTGTACATAACAGTAAATTCCATCATCACACACATGATGAAGAAGGTGAAGAGCAGTATCAAGCACCGTAGGAGGTAGGGTATCACCACAAAAGCAATCACTTCGGCCGCCATTTTCGGAATTGTTCACGAGGGAGGAGGGGAGTGGGTAATGGCGACCGATAGTGGCGCCACGAGTGTAAACAGAGGGGATCGGTGTGCGTGGGAAATTCAAACTGACGCAGTCCCCAAAAATCGAAAATTAATCGATTTTTTCGGATTTTTTTGCATTTTGGGGGTTGGGCAGCCCAGAATATCCGAATAGTGAGTATGTCCGGGTATTGGACGTCCGGATATTTGAGGGATTACTGTATATATATATATATATATATATATATATATATATATATATATATATGTCATCCATCATCCAATCCTACGTTGCCTCATGGGAAGCATAGGAGCCCGGGGTTAGACAAGTTGGTCCTGACATTTAAGATGAGATTGACCACCCTCACTCGTCCCTGAGTGGCATTACGTGAACAATAAACCCCAAACACCTCATGGATATAAATCTTCACCGGCTACATCCTATTGGAGTGCTGTAATTACCCACTAAACCACCAGGCGCCAAAATTTGGTTATATGGTTACCACCCAGCATAGTAAATGGTTTCCTGGTGTACAGGAAACCATTTGGCTTGTCACTCAGTGTAGAGTCACCCACAGGCAGAAGGAAGAGGTAAGAATGAAGGAAAGAAAGATTGAAGAGGGAGTGTAAAGTCACCCGTAGGCAGAAGGACAAGGAAAGAATGAAGGAAAGAAAGAAGAGGATGGAAGGAAAGAAGGATGGAGGAGAGGGGCAGACACCTGAGAGCAGCACTACATCCAGTGAGTAGATATATATATATATATATATATATAAATACTGTATAATTAAAGATATTGTAGCATTTTTTAAAATTAGCACTAATTACTCTTTTCATTACTCTGAATGTCTTTCTTTTGTTTTTCAAGGCGATCTGAAGCATATCACCAAGCTACGTCCGTGGGGAATGTTTGAGGTGCTCACTGAGAAGTATGAGTGGCCAGAAGAGGAAGCCCGAGCATTCAGTGATTTCCTTACCCCCATGCTGGCCTTTGATGCATCTGAGAGAGCCACTGCTGGGGACTGCCTCAAACACCCTTGGCTCTCCTCATGAACGCGGGATGGGCCGACCCTCTTCCCTCGGCCCTCTGCCTCGGCTAGAGTCTGTCTGTCCGATTAATTGTCCGATGTGAATAATGGGGAGATGTCAGAAGTGGGTTAGTAATCATGGAAAGAATAAAAGAGAAAAACGTTAGATGCTTATATAATCCTTTACATGTTCTGCATGAGTGAATTTAATAATTCAAGTTCTACCTGTTGAATATAAAAAGTAATTAAATGAAGGCCCTAGCCTACTCCTAGCATCTCCTTACCTTAAGGCAGGAAACTTTCTCATACCAGCCTCTCACTCATTCACTCATGCCTGTGATGGTAAGGAAAAACCAGGCAAATACCAAAGATGTCTTAAAATGAGTGGCAGCCATTGGAGTTTGAGATCCACTCACTGAGATCAGTTTTGTAGAGTGCCGAGAACAAGCACATGAGGAGAGGGCCAAGGAAGGAGAGTGTACATACCAAGGTTCCCACATTTTGACCAGAAGTGCTTTTGACTCTTGATACATAAAGCGATGGAGTTATATTTTGGTTCGCTCAGCTTTGAGAATTTCTTAAAATGAGAGACTGCAATGGAGGAACCAGTAATCTCTCAGTGCAAGTGTCTTATGATATTGATGGTGATTCAGTGGTTCCGACATGGGTGTACATAATGAAGGAGAGACAGTCATTATCCTCTCGATGTCCATGATAATCGTATATATATCACTGAGAGGGGGGACACAAGGTGGAGTCAAAATCCCAATACAACTGCTCAAACTGTAAAGTAATCAAGACCCTAAGAAAGGAGTAGCAACAGCACCACCGACTAAGACAGGATGGTTCTTTTAAGCAAGAAAATAACCTGTCAGAAGAATTGAAGATTATTTGGGAAATGACATAGTTTAAGACTTTGACACTTCCAAAAACTTCAGTTCTCCATGTTGGTTTTTTCAAAACTGCTTGCAAGTCACAGCACTGTGATACTACAGGATGGTATTTTTTTTTTCTTTCCCTCTAAACATTATCATTTTGATAGTTATGTAAATACTGCACCACTCATTGAAGTTGGTTTCCCATCAGCCATGAATATGGAATGCTGACTTTTAACTCACAAAATTGTTGGTAGTGACTCTTAGGACTGAACACAGACATTCTTGCTCTTCCCATACCTAATTTTTTTTTGTGGAATCATTATGTATATTTCACTGTTACACTAGTTTAGTTGCTTAAAAAATGTAGAACCAATTAAGTTCAAGGTCTCAAGCAAGTTCTTGACTGATAGAGGAATCTTTCCTTAGTAAAACAACTTCTACTCCATAACATTTTACGTGAAAATTTTGGGAGAGTTCTAAGAGCTAGAATATCAGCTGAATATTATTGAACCATGACTTATGCTGTACTAAAGATGCAGTATCATAATATCTCGACTGTGAATGTGCATAAAAGACAGGGCTGACATTATATATTGTACGAGTAGCCTTGTAGCCTGATTGCAATATTTTGTCCATCATTACAGTTGTATACTAAAAGCCCTCCCTAGAAGTCAGTAGATCCTTGTCCAACTGACTGTCTTACCAAGTACAATCCCCTCCCCTTCCCTTTCCCCATAAGTCACCAGTGTCCCCTTGTCCCTTTGCTTCCACCGTTTCTTCAACTCTTTATAAGCAGTCAATAAAACATGGAGATCAAAGTTTGTCAGTTGGGTTTGTTCACACTTGCCAAGATGTTTTAAGTGAGAATAAAACCCACATGGTAATTAAGGCTTGCCAAGTCCCCACACTCATTTTGTTATTGCCTTTTTTGAAAAAACTTGGCATATGTCTCCTCATAACCCTTTCTGCCCTCCATTGCATCTCGGACAAATTCGGGCTGCAACAGTTACCTCCCATTTACTTTGAGGCTACTAGGCTCCGTGTCTTCTGTATATTTAGCCATGTTTGTAAGATGTCATATGTATGCATCAATTACTGAATATAATTTATTTTTACTCAATTTTTAGGATACTGCACTATTAATTTGTAGGTTTATCATTTCCTTGTGAGAACTGGACTATATAGAGTTCTTTTACGTCTCCTTCCCCCCTCGTGACTCTGTTCCACACCAGCCAATAGTGTAACCGATGGCAAGTTTTATGGCACCACACCTGCACCCCTAGCCTGCCCCCCTGCCTTCTCGACACTTTGCCCCACTTTGTAAGCTTGGCTTCAAGGTTTTTTGCTTCTTGACTAGCAAATATTGAGTAATAAATCATTAACAGGAAAGTGTAAAACTCGAGTGAATGTAAGGAACAAAAATGCTGTTTATACAAAGCATGACCAGTTTTTAGGCATGCTAAAAGAAGTTGGGAAGTGAATACTGTACTTTGTAAGCATCAAGGAATGGGTTTCCAGAATGAGGATGATGGTATGGGTGGTATGGCAAGGGGTTGCAGGACAAAGGTGCTCATAGGAGTGGGTCCTGTGGCCTCAGTCCTGCTTATGGTGCAACTTCCATGATCAGGCAACATTATCTTATATTAAGATGCCTCTAACCTTGCCAGGGGTGGAGTAGGCCAATAAAAATTTTTTACGACATGCCAGGAATTTGGGCCTTGCTGCCATTGATAAAGACTTGTCCAATCCTATGTACAGCAGGCATCATGATAACAGTACTCTTGATAGTAAAGGTGAAGCACACCGCACTAATGTTTGATTTTCACCAGCCATTGTTTATACTCCCTATGCCTATCAAAATGACTTTGGTTACTTCACTGTCCAGTGAACGAAAGGTTAGACAGAAAAAGTATTTTGAAGAATGCGACAAATGGTACGGCCATTTCTCAAAAGGTTCATCATATAAATGTGTCATCTTCAGTAAGCCCTAAAGAGCAAAATGTAATCATCCATGATGTAATCCTTTGTTGTCCCATCAGTGTAAAGGCCCTGGGCTAGGCTAGTCACTCCAGGCATTTATAGTGAGAGTGACTAGTCATTAGGGCCTGAACAACATTGTTCACACATCCTATTTCAGAGCTTATGGGCCACATTTGCAGTGCATTTACTCACTAGACTGCCAGGCTTCTGGTTAATAGTTATTTGGTTACCACCCAATATAGTACAGTAAGATTTCCTGGGTTACAAGATGTCACTCGGCATGTCACTCAGCACTGAGTGACCTGTAGGTAACTCTACAGTGAATAGTGGATGATGGGTGAATGGTGGGTGCCCCCTCCTACCACACCACCTGTATTTCAATTTTATTGTCATCCCTCCCCCCTCCCCTTGTTTTTTTAACCACTGAAAGGTGGGGTGAGGTAGGGTCCAGAAAGCATAAAAAAAAAAAAAATATAGAGTACTATTCAACTGCACACAAAATTAAATCAGCCACACACTCATGTACTCATCATTCAGGCTCCCAGAATCCTTATTTCAGCTAACAGGTGTAATAATCCACACATTTATGCTTGATATTACTTACCTGATTGAGTCAGTCTTACTGCTATCAAGCAAAATGAAGAATAAAATAAAAATAAAGTGTCAGACCCTTGACAAGTACTCCTTCATATAAAATTATCCAACAAGCTCGATTTTTTGTTCCCAGCCTCCTCAACATCCACATCCTGCTTTCTTGCACACTCATTTAACATTACAGTAAAACCTCACTACAACGAACTAATTGGGACCCAAGGCATTCCGAAAAAAGCGAAATTCCATTAAAAGCAACATCCGGACTTCCCCCTGTTGACGTGGACTTTTTCCAATATATCAGACATTAGTCCGGATCATACCAATGGTTTTTAAACTGTTTTCACTACCATTGCAGTACTGTACTGTATTATACATTCATTACAGTAATCAAATGGTATAATATATATAATAATACATTGATAGACATAACATTGATAGACATAACTTTATTTACCTTATTGTGCTGAACATAGCTGGAGTGGTCAGGCAGTACGGACTGCTTCTGGTTTTATCAGACCTTTTGCGATAGCTGCTTGATTCAGGTAAAGGTGAATTCTGGTCTACTGAAGTCCGTTATATTAAGGTTTTACTGTATGATCCAGCTTCCTCACTAACCGTATCTCCTCCCTTCTTCAGACTCACTCACATGTACTCTTTACATTACCCTGTTGGTGACACCAGTCACCATGCACTCACTAGATGTAGTGCGACCCACTTCTTCCTTCACCTTTATCATTTTTTCTGTGTCTGCCCTCCTCTCTTCCTATTTCTCCCATTCTTCCAGTCATACATACACATACATTATCTAATCCTGTGTTGCCCCATGAGGAGCATAGGAACCCAGGGCTAAGCAAGTTGGTCATGACATTTAAGATGAGAGAGACTAGCCTCACTCATCCCCGAGTGGCATTACGTGAGCAATAAACCCCAACCATTCCTTGGTTTTAAACCTACACAGGCTCAATCTAACTGGAGCACCTTAATTACTCACTAAACCACCAGGTGCCATAGTTTAGTTAAATGGTTACCACCCAGCATAGTAAATGGTTTCCTGGTGTAAAGGAACCATTTGGCTTGTCATTCAGTGTAGAGTCACCCACAGACAGAAGGAAGAGGAAAGAAAGAAGGAAAGAAAGACAGAAAAGGAAGGAAGGAAAGAAGGAAGAGGGGATAGGGCAGTCACCCGAGAGCAGCACTGCATTGAGTAAGTGGACGGTGAATGCCCCCACCTACCACTATCTTCCAGTCACTTTATATAATTATTCCTTCTACTTCAGGTGGGTCAACACTGAGTGACATGCGGCATGCCTAATGGTTTCCTATAACCTAAGAAATAATTTACAACACAGTGGTAACCCTGTAACCAAATACTGTAATGGGGTGATATAGAGCCTACCACAGTGCCCCTGTTAACTGGTTGGAGAGATGCAAATGCAGCATCCATCTAGGAACAAAACTTTCACACACTTCCCTCCATCGCGCTGTGGCGAGGCGCTGTCTACTGCTTGAACAGTTCACTGCACAAGATGGCCCTGCAGGGACAGTTGCTTGCCTGGAGTTGATGGGTCTGCTTGGCCAGAGAAACCTTACACTAACAACACACTGTGGCAGTAGGTGGTGATGATCATTATCTATTCACTTGATGCAGAGCTGCCTACTTTTTCCTGCACCTTTATTTCTGTGTCTGCCCTCATCTCTTCCTGTTTCTCCCATCCATCCTATCGCTTTTTATTACTCCTCTTCCTTTTCAGGTGTCTATGCTGAGTGAGAAGCATAATGGTTTCATTTAACCCAGGAAGCCATTTAGAATGGTGGGTGGCAATCATATAGCCAGATGACAGGTTGATGTGGAGCCTACCATGATGCCCTTGTGTGATGCAATTGTGGCTTCTATCTGGGAACCACCCACTGAGAGGCTTTCTCATGAGCAGCGCCGTGTAGTTCGTATGCCCGCCACCCGGGACACAGGGCAGCACTGATGGTGTTTATGTGTTACACCTGACGCCTGCGCCTTTTGAAATCAGCCGATGAATTCGGAAAACATAGTGCCATGGTCCACTGTGCAGCTAAAGTATAGTGCCATGGTCCACTGCTCATCTTAAGTAAGCAACAACAAAACAGAAACAGCAAGCTGAGAACAGTGTTCCAGTTGCATTACCATGGTGGAGGCGACAAGTGTGGATGTTTCAATGTGGCGGCCAAGTCACACACTTGCTGCAGAGATAGCCCCTCCATACTATACAGCTCAGTGGAACCACCACACTTACTTCTGTGTGCCTCATTTTGGGAAGCTGCTGTATGTTGCTGAAACATCTTTTCATTGCACAAGACAGCTCTGCAGAGGCATTTGCTTGCTTTTGGTTGATTGGTCTGCTCAGCCAGACAGGCTGGGTTACCCAGCAACAACATCACCATGTTGTTTATACCCATTCACTCCATATGACAATACCATCTCAGTACACTCTCTACTCATTAGCCCATGCATTTCCGTTGTCCTCACCTTTCACGATTCGTCATTTTCTTATCCAAAGAACATGGTATGGATTGTGATGTGGAATGTAAGGGATGCAAGTGATGAGATGAAAGAGAGAGAGACTGTCCAGGTGCTTGAGGGTGCAAATGTGGATGTGTGTGGATTAACTGAAACTAAATGGAGAGGTGAGAGTGTGAGAGAATGGGAGTATGGATGGGGTATATGCGTGGGAGGAGTTGAGAATGAGAGGGCAAAAGAAGGAGTATGTATTGGTGTGAGTAACATAGAAGGAGAATATAAGAGAGTATGGATCAGTTGGCTCAAGGATTGTGTTGGTAAGATTAAAAGTTGGACTACAAATGTGGGCGAGTGTGTGTGTGTATGTGCCAACGCAAGATCGTGCAAGCAGAGTGAGAGAAGCTTCTGTACAAATGTGGAAGCGTGCATGGAAAAAATTGAAAGGAATGGGAGAGTATTTTTGATTGGAGATAAGAATGGAGAAGAATGTTAAGGTGGATGGAGTAGTTGGTGAGTGGGGTGTGCCTGCAGAGATAGATGAGAATGGCAGTGCTTTAGCAGACATCTGTGCAGAGAGAGGATTAGTGATGGCGAATGCCCTCTTCAGACACAAAATGATCCATAGGTTTACACGACGAGTGATGAGAAGGGTGGGTGGTGAACTGAATGAACGGAAGGCAATGAACGATTATGTGTGTGTGGATGATAGGATGAGAAGGTGTGTAATGGATGCAAGAGCATATAGAGGTTAGGGAAGTGGACTTTCATACCACCACTTAGTGGTGGTGAGAATCAAGGTCCAAATGAAATGGAGAAATAGAAGAATGGAAGGACAAGAGGAAGTAGTTCATACAAGATGGGTGGAAAGGTTACAAGAGGATGGAAAAAAGGTAGAATATGGAGGAGGGACTGGGTAAATATGGATTGGAGCAGATGGGGGACATGGAAGGTGTGTGCATGGTATTCACAGAAGAAATCTGTGCGGCATGTGAGGTGGTGTGTGGGGTGATAAGACGAAAGGGGGTGCAAGGAACAGTATGGTCAAATGAAGATGTGAAAGGGCTGTGGCACTAAAGAAGAAAGCATATAGTGAGTGGATGAGAAACAGGGGAGTGGAAGAAGTTGAGACACGAAGAGAGAGTTATATGTAGAGAGGAAGTGAGAGGTGTAAAGATTAGGAGGAGAGAGTAAGAAGAGAGTGGATGAAGAATTTGGAAGGCATTTAAGTTTAAAATGGAGGGAATGTAAGGAATGTTCTGGAAAGAGGTAAAGAGGGTTAGGCAGGGCGTGAAAAAAGTTAGTCGGGGAGTGAAAGATAAAAATGGTAGATCACTAGTGGAGAAAGGAGAAAAAGTGAGCAGATAGAGAGAACACCTTAAGGAATTGTCGAACATTGAGAATGAAAGTAATGGGAGTTTAAGTGGCTGGGAGACGGAGAGATGTGAGAAGTGAGGAAGAAATCAGTATGATGGAAGTCATGGAAGCAATGAAGAAAGTCAAAATGGGGAAACCCCCAGGAATTGATGTAGTGTGTGGTGAAATGCTGAAGCATGGGGGAGATAGTAGTAGAATGGATATGGAAGATGTGCAGATTGGCCTGGGAGGAAGGTAGAGTTCCAGAGGATTGGAAGTCAGGTATAATTATTCCCCTGTACAAAGGAAAAGGGGAAAACGGTGCGTGGTAATCATAGGGGCATTTGTCTTCTTAGTGTAATAGGAAAAATATATGGTGTGATACTTACTGACAGAGTTAGAGAAATAACAGAAGAATTAGTTGGAAAAGAACAGGGAGGTTTTAGGAAGGGAAGAGGTTGTGTAGATCAGATAATCATTCTTAGATCTTTAGTGGAAAAGTTTCTAGAGATGGGAAAGAAGTTGCATGCAGCCTTCATGGATTTGGAGAAAGCATATGACAGGGTGGATAGACAAGGATTGTGGAATGTATTAGAAATATATTGAGTCGATGGGAAGTTGTTGAATGCTGTGAAGAGAATGTATGAGGGTGCTAAGGCTGCAGTGCATGTTTTTTTTTTTTTTTTTAATGCAAGGAAGGAGGAACCAAAGGCCATGGGCCCACATACTGTTCCCTCCAAGAAAAAGCAAAAACAATACAAAAGAGAGCCAAATTCAAGATCCATTCATTTCGAGATGCCTGGACACACTGTGTTTGAAAGACTGGAGATCATAGGAAGTAGGGAATACAGACAGAGGAAGACAGTTCCAGAGTTGACCAGTTGCATAAATGAAGGACTGGGAGTAACGGTTAACTCTTGCATTAGAGAGTTGGACAGAAAAGGGATGAGAGTTTGTTGCTAGACGGGTACTACGTGCCCGTCGTAGAGGTGGGGGGATGCAAGCATACAGTTCAGAGGAACAGTGACCGTTGAAGTAGTGACAGAAGAGAGATAAAGATGCAACAGTGCGGCAAAGAGACAAAGGTTGAAGGGGAGGAAAGTTAATGAGACAAAAAGCCTTTGACTCCACCCTATTGAGAATAGCTGCATTTGGGGAGCCTCCCCACACATGAGAGTTGTACTCCATACACAGGCGAATAAAACCTGTGTACAAGGTCAACAACTGTGCAGGGGTAAAGAAAGGTTGGAATCAGCTTAGCACACCTAATCTCTTGGAAGCAGATTTCACAAGAGATGTAATATGTTCTTTCCAAGACAAATCCTGGGAGAATGAAACCCCAAGCATGTTCAAGGATGATGCAGGACTGAGCTGGACATTATTAAACATTAGTGGGTAATCCTGAGGAAGATTTTGTCAGGTTGATAAATGTAAAAACTGAATTTTTGATGCATTAAAAATAACAAGATTATTTTTATTTTTATTTATTTTTATTTATATTTATATTGTGGATAGTGAACTGAGTGAATTTTTCTATATGAAAGTTGGACTGAAACAAGGATGTGTCACGTCCCCATGGTTGTTCAATCTGTATATGTATGGGGGTTATAAAAGAGATACAAGGCAGGGCATTGGATGTTGGAGCAGCCCTAATAAGAGAGGGCAGTGTTTGGAAACTCCCGGTACTGTTGTTTGCAGATGATACTGTGTTGTTAAATGAAGATGAAGGGGAGCTGCAAAGCTTGGTGAATGAGTTTGGGAGAGTGTGTATGAAACGGAATCTAAAAGTGAATGTAGGAAAAACTAAAGTTATGGTCTTCATGAGAAGTGAAGTCAGTGAATGTACAGTGAGGTTGGGTGAGGAGGAAATGGAAATGTGAGTGCATTTAAGTACTGTACTTGGGTAGTGTGATAAGTAAGAATGGAAGTTTAGAGGGTAAAGTGCTTGAAAGGGTACAGGAAGGAAGAAAGGTTGCTGGTTCCTTGAAAGCAGTGATAAGAAACAGGGAAGTGAGCATGGAAGTGAAAAAGTTACTATATGATAGGATTGTGATACCAACTCTAACTATGTATGGAAGTGAAGCTTGGACCTTGTTGGAGGGTCAGAAGTCAAGAGTGAGAGCAGTGGAAGTGAGTTATTTGAGAGAAGGGAGTCACATGGACAGACAGACTGACAAATGAGGAAAAGAAGGAGCGTTGTGGTGTGGATGTGATAAGAAACATTAGGAGAAACACATTGAGGTGGTTTGGCCATGTAGAGAGGACGGAGAATGAGAGATTGATAAGGAGAGTGTATGTGTGTGAGGTGGAGGTTGGGAGAGGGAGGGGGAGGCCAAGGATGAGATGGAGGGATGGAGTGGAGTGGTATATGAGAGAGGGGGGCGAAATACCAGCACCAAGGGGAGACCACAGGAAGGTGTGGAAAGGGCTCGAGCAGGACAGGCATACATCCCCCACCACCATGCACCCCTCTTCCCCTCAATGGAGCCCGCAGGAGGTACACCGCCCTGCTGCACTACTCTCTGCCTAGACCAGCACTCGCTAGGATCTGGGTGGGACTTGTGTAGCCACAGTCCCAAGTAGGACTGCGATGACGTCCACCGTGCTTATTGGGGACAGGACGGCCACCGTGCTTATTGGGGACAGGACGGCCACTGTACTCCTCTCACCTACTACCCCCTGTAGGACCGCGACAACGCCCACTGTGCTCATCAAGGAGGGAACGTCCACCGTACTTCTTTCACCTACAGTCCCAAGCAGGACCGCGATGACACCCAATGTGCTCGTCGGTTAGGGAACATCCACCGTACTTCCCTCACCTGAACCCCATGCTAGAAGCAGGACTGCAGCGATGCCCACCATGCTCACCGGGGAGAGGACGGCCACTGTACCCCTCTCACCTGTAGTCCCAGGGCAAGGCAGAACCGCGGTGGCGCACACTGTGCCTGTTGGGGAAGGAATGTCCGCCGTACTTCCCTCATCTGCAGCCCCCACAGGAAGCAGGACCGCAGCAATGCTCACTGCGCTCGTCGGGAGAGGACAGCCACCGTACTCCTCTCACCTGTCTTCCCAGGGCAAAGTAGCGCCACCGCCGCACCCACCGTGCCCGTCGGGGAGGGAACGTCCATCGTACTTCCCCCAACTGCAGCCCCCACTGGGAGCAGGACCATGGCGACTCCCACCGTGCTCACCGGGGAGAGGACAGCCACTGTACTCCTCTCACCTGCAGTCCCAGGGTCTAATGGAACCGTAGCAGCACCCACCGTGCCTGCCGGGGAGGGAACGTCCACTGTACTTCCCTCGTCTGCTACCTCTGTGACACCCACCAAGGGCAATGCCCCTTGCTTGCCTCACTTCTCCAAAGGCCAAGTGGGACACCCCTCTTGCTCTCCCCACACTCCAAGGGAAGTCGCAGCTGGAGAGGGTCTAGAGCGGCCCCATATTAAGCCTGGGGTTATGCTCACTGCAGCCAGTGCCCATACGTCACCAGTCGCTGCCTGACTCCCAGGGGAAGAAATGCCACAGGCAGCCCCTGACGGCCTCTCGATAAGGGAGAGGCCACAGCCTCCAGCCATCGAGGGTCACCCCCAGGACTCCCGGCCGAGACCTTCCCAGACCAGCTAGCGAGCTGTCCTCCAGCAAGGGCAGGTGCAAGGCAGCACGCCTACCCGCCCTGTTCAGCCCCAGTCTTGAGGGCAGACACACTCACCGAGGCCCCTCCTGGGAAAGGCCTCCCTCTATGTCATCCCGCAGCCCACACTGGACGATCCAGCCTACAACACTAGTCCCATGCCCCTTCAGAAAGCGCAAACCTGACGGGACCCCTCTCATACCTGGGCGACACCTAAAGCAACCCTGTCACCTGTAGCCACAACTCTTGTCCTTAGTGTCCACTATAATGTGTATAATCTTCCCATTTGTATTGTGCCCAGTACTTTATATTTGTATGATGATATATGTGTAAGATTGTGTTTTTTAGCCCTGTTCCTCTGGTTGCATGCCCTAGACCCGGTCTTTAAAAAAAAACCCAGATCAGTTCCTTGTACTCAGGGAGCAAGAAGTTGGGCCTTGAGTACGTAGCATAACACTGGTGGCTGGCTAGCAGTGGTTCTAGGTCCGGTCAGAGAGCAACGAGGAACGAGAGGGAAAATTAACAAAATGGCGGCCAGACCACATGTACAACTGCCAAAATTCGATCCTGAACAGTGCAACATAGACACGTACATGTGAATGATTAAACCACTATTGGACATCGGATTTGAGCACGACAACTCTACCCCACCTTGGAAAAGCAGTCTCAAGCATCGCCACATAGATCGTCCCGGAGCTGACATGGGCACAGTTCACACAAATCGTGACTCAAGTAGTCACGCCATCACTAAGGAAAATCGTCACTTTATCCCAGCTTGACACCCTCACATACAATGGCAACCTGGATGACACGCTCAACAAGGCCAGGTGACTGGTCACTGCTGCTTACCCGGAGGCCAATGCAGCTACCCGGGAACAACAGATTTCCAACACCCTGTTGAGGATCCTCCCCAGCACCATAAGAGAACACTTCACAATCTCTGACCCAATGGGAGACCTTGACAGGGATGTCCAACTCGCCAGGCGTCTTCTCGCTGCTCATACCACCCCACACATCAGCGCAGTGAGCAGAGTCCCGACACGCAAGGCACAACACCCGAAACCACGGATGTCCCCCACCCACACAGTTTCACCAACACCACCCAGACCCAGTATGCCCAGGGTGCTCCCCACCAAAAGATGTCCAGCTTGCAAGGAGCATACCAGCCTAATTTCCATAAATCCATGGGAGTTCTCAGCCTGTAATCACCGGTGCCCCATTCACGACATATGGGAACAACTCGACGGCGCTGCAAGGTCTCTTGCAACAACACACTCTCTGCCGAGTACTCCAACTCTGGTGAAATTTGGATTGGTCATATTCATACGGAACTTCAGAGGTGACCAGTGCCACACCTCTGGCTACGACGAGTTTGCGTGTCATCCTTACGCAGGGAACAGGCTAAAAAATTTCATCTTAGGTTCTTTCTGGATGAAGGGGGGAGGGGGTCAGGTGGTAAGCAGCCAATATTTTCACGTGCTCGCAGATTGGTTGGCCAACATGGTGCCGTTTTTGTGCAACTGCAACTCCTCACAGCCCGGGTGCTGGTTGACTGCAGATTCGTCTAAAAATACATCTTGTCACTTACTGTGACACATGATTTGTTGATAAATAAAAATATCACTTTAATTGTAGTGTAGTGTGTTAAAATATTTGTGCTACTGAAGATTTTTGTCTTAATACTGTTACGTTGCCAGTTAGTTGTTCGAGAATCATCCTGATGTTTCGGTACGCTGGTATCGGTACATGTTAGAGTTGCCAGTTTGCTTTCTGTTTGAGCGTAGTTATTTCGTAAGTCATGCATTAATTTTTATGCTCTTTTTCTCTATAATGTCTTATTTACGTGATTGTTCGTTAAATTGTGTAATTCAGTTCGTTTGGTAAATGATTTAGAGTGTTATGTAATGTAAGAAGACTGGCATATTTTGTGTGGTGTGATTGGTGTAGATGAAAGAATTTGGCAACACTGCGCGATGAGAGCTGGCAACACGGGGGGAAAAGCAAAGTGAGACGAGGGTGCTGTACGGCGAAGGGGCAGTTTTGAAGTGGTGGCTTGTTTAGTGAGATGTTACTGATTCCTGCGGTGGCAAGGAGGTTGGTTGTTTTAGGGAGCTCCTCTTGCGATGGTGATTTTCCCAACTTTAGTCGCAATGGGGCTGTAAGGTCGGTAATAGTTGGTCACGAAAAGTCTGGAAGGTCAACATAAGGAGGCGCAGGTGACCTGCAGGGAGAACAGGTGCTGGAGACTCGAACAAGCAGTCAGCTGACTCTGCTGCCACAAGTAAGGTGATTGAATTTTCTGTTATCCCACAAGCTATCTAGGCTGTGTATCAACATGGCTGGAAAAGGGAAGCTGAGTAGCGAGATGATGAGGTCGTATGATGGTCAGGGCGATGTGGTGGCCTGGTTAAAAAAGGCTGAGTTGGTGGCCAAATTGACGGACATCAAAGATTTGGCCAGTTTTGTACCATTGTTTCTGGAAGGAGATGCATTAGCCTTGTATCTTGAATTGAATGAGAGCGATCAGCAGGACTATAAGAAAATAGGAAATAGATTGAAGGCAGCTTTTTTCCCAAGGGATGTTTGAGGCATATGGAGCGTTAAAGAAGATCCAGTGGACAGGTGAACAGGTGGATGTTTTTGCCAGCGAAATAAGACGGCTAGCAGGGCTAGCGTAGGCTGGAAGGGTGAGGGCCTGGAGAAGGCTGTAAAGTTAGGATTTGTGACTGGGTTCCCAGATAGGATATCAGTGGAACTGCAGCAGGTGAAGGACATTGAAACGGTGGATATGAGTGATTTGATCATGAGGGCAAGAGTATTGACCTCTGGAGCTGGGGGTCAGGAAGTTGCACCAGTTGCAACTAGAGGTCCGGTATCAGCGGAATGCTGGCAAGCTCCTCAGTGTGCCCCATCCTCACGAGGCGAGCAAAGTAGCAAGAGGGAGACTCGGGGGTTCAAGGGTCGTTGCTTCCGATGTGGTGGTCCTCACATGATTAAAGATTGTAGAGAGCCAAAGCCAGCCCTAACATGTTACAGATGTGGAAAGGAGGGTCACATAGCGAGTCGGTTTGACCAGGGAAATGGGCCGGGGGTAGCTGCTACGTCGGAAGCTACCCCCTCAGACAAGTAAAGGCGCTTCCAAGTTCCCTGCCAGTAGTCAAGGTCTTGGTGGGGGCCAGGGCCGGTACCATAACAAATACTTAGTATCGCTAAGTACACTTAGCAGACGAAATTTTTCACGAGTTGCACTTAAGTCTGGGCAGAATACTTAAGTGATACCTACCAAAATACTTACTGGCCTTAAGTACACTTTGTAGACGACAAACTTAAGTACCCCCGATGAGGTTACATAAGTGCTTCTCATTTTACTCAGTCAAGATGCCAGCACAACAAAAACAACGAGGGAGAATATGAAGGGCGATAAATTATAGAGAAACAGGAAAGAAAACCCATTTTGGGCGTATGTATGACGTTTCCAGCGAATTATTATTATATGAAAAGAAGACCAACACCAAATAAGAAACACGTTAAGGTGGTTTGGGCATGTGGAGAGTGAAAGATTGACGAGGAGAGTGTATGTGAGTGAGGTGGAGGGGGCGAGAGGGAGGGGGAGGCCGAGGATGAGATGGAGGGATGGAGTGGAGAGGTATATGAGAGAGGGGGGTGTGAGTTGGGAGCGTGGTAGTGAAATGGCAGGGGACAGAGTGACATGGAGGCGATTTGTTTGTGGCCACCCCGTTCGGGATTGAGGCGTCTGGCAATAGATAGATAGATAGAAGACCAAGTTGAAAAAATATTACAGTATAATGATAGATTTGGAGATGTTATGCCACAGACAAACAGCCTATGCAAGATCACTAGCGCAGAAGTGAAAGTATTTGCAATACTTTGTTACTTTGAAATTAGAAAGATGCAGCTGTTTAATGGTGATAATCCTTGACTTCTCTTTTCTCACATACAAACAGTTTCTCTAAAACATCTTCCCATCGGACGTTTTCTGCCATTCAGCCATAACTTATCTGTCAAATATAACAAAGTTTGTGTTGTACGGTTACAAATACAGTGGCTGTTTTGCTGATGAAAAACTGCAGAGAACAGTATGCCACACTAACCAAAGAATAATCTTTTGTGACGTGATGGAAGCGATTTGCAAATAATGTTGTCTCAACATTCAGCTGCAGCTCTACTCCATGGTGATGAGTCTTCATTACCAGTTTATTCATTCAGTAAATTAGTGGGTATGTATGCACAAAATAACCACGAAATGTTCTGTAAGCAAATTAAATGGAAAGCCGATCATAACCTAATCCAATTTTGTCAGAAATTTAGCTGCAGCTGTGCCCCCATGGTAATAACTCTGTATTATAATCATTCAGCAAATTAGAATACACTTGTAAAATAACAGCAAAAAAGCAAGAAATTGTATTTTACGAATACCGTCCATAACCTAACCTAACCAGTCTTTGACGGGAAAACGACCAGGCAAGGTCATGCAAACGATCCACAATTGTCCTGAAATTCAGTTATGTCTGTGCTCTGCGGTAATCACTCTGCCCTATTACATGCAGTACATTAGAATACATGTACAAAATATCTGGGAAACGTCGTGTAAGCATAAAGAGTGGGGAACCGATCATAACCTAACCTAACCTATCAATGTTTTGACGGAGAAACGATCGACTCGTCAATGTGAGGTCGTGAAGGGATTCATATATGAATTTTGTCATCATATTCAGCACTTGTGTTGGTGCATGGTAACCATTCTTTGTCGCATGCATTCAGTCAAGTAAAGTATATTTATAAAACACCAGGGAAACGTCCTAAACCCAGGGAACCGTCTAATGTTTTGTCGGGGAAACGACTACCCGTCCGACGGCGTCATTGTTAGGTGAAGCAAATGATTCTAAAGGAAGTTTAACCTAATCAGCTCTTGTGCCCAAGAGTAATGAGTCTTTATCCTGATCATCCAGCAAATCAGAACACGTGTGTAAAAGATCAGTGAAACGTCCTTATCTTGGCAGAAACTTTAGTAGGTGATAGAGTTTTTACTTATGTAAAACTTCATTGAGAACATTGCTATATGCAGCAGTAATAAAATATTTACCATTTCCTTTCAGTAAAACAAAATACTGTGTAAAATAACGAATAAACGTCTTGAGATGGAACAAATCAAAGTATAACAACGGTAGGTCGGTGACAGAAATGACAGTTTTGGAGACGACATACTACCAAGAAATTCAAATTTCACTCTGCATTCGACACTGAGAAAATTGTAGTACTTCCTACTTGTGATGTTAGTAACAAAATTTTGATTGGTCATTCACTCTATTTTAAATAATTCATTGTTTTACTTATCATGATTTTGCTACGCACTACTTTTCATCCAGCAGTACTACACTTAGGACTTTTGTACTTTACTTTGCTGAGTGGAGCGCTAAGCATTATCGATGGTAGCACTTAAGTAGTCCACTCAGTAAAGTACTCCAGGCTGGGACTTAAGTAGAAGTCAAACCTAAATACTTAGTAATTTCGTAGGTACGGGCCCAGGAGGGTGAGGGCACTGGTGGATTCTGGTTACTCAACCACTGTGTGTGCCTCCCGATTAGTAGGGAGATGTACAGAGAAGGGTGAAGGGCTGGTAACATTTGATGGGAGAGAAATTGGATGTGAGGGCACCAAAGAAGTGCTTGCTGAAGTGATTAATGGGATCGACGTAGTGGTGGGAATGGATGTGATTAGTCAACTGGGTGGCGTGATGACAAGGAATGGAGGAGTAACTTTTGGGAAGGCATCAGAATCCTGCTCACAGGTAGAGAGAGGGGAGGTTCAGTGTGCTGTTGCAGTAGCAGAGGTAGGGTTGGAAGGAAGTTGCAAGAGTGCTGAGCCTGAGGGACTCAAGAAGTTAGAGTCGAAGACAGCTGTTGGACAGAAGGCTGATCTATGTAAAATAGTAGACAAAGACTTCGTTGCAGAATTTGATGGCACGAAGTGGGTAGTGGAGTGGTTTATAAAGGGAGAGTCACTGGTTTTGAAGAATAAGGTGGGTTGTCATGAGCATGCAATGAAAGAGCCCGTAAGAGAAGAATTTGGGAGGTGGAGAGATGGATCGCTGAGGGTATACTCGTGCCGTGGGGGAAGGAAGTGAAAAGTGGAGTGTTGCCATTGATGCCAGTGGTGCAGCCGACGAAGAACAAGGTTTGGCCAGTACTGGACTTCCGTGAGTTCAGTGTTCATGTGATTTCTCATACAGGCGACGATGCTGTCGACGTGTGTAATGAGACACTGAGAGAATGGAGACGGATGAGTGGAGCCTCAACCATCGTGGATTTGAAGTCAGCCTACCTGCAAGTTCATGTTGTCAAGAAGTTGTGGAGGTACCAGCTGGTGAACTACAAGGGGAAGACATATTGTTTAACGAGGCTGGATTTCAGGTTAAGTTCGGCACCGAAAATCATGACAAGGATCCTCAAAACAGTGTTGAGTAAAGGGAAAGGGATGGAGGCTGCTACAAATTCATATGTTGATGATATACTGATTGATGAGACGAGGGTTGCAGTATCTGAAGTTGTGGAGCACCTGAAGCTGTGTGGATTGGCCACGAAACAGCCTGAGCCACTGGAAGGGGGTACTGCCTTGGGTCTGAGACTGGAAAGAGAGAACTGGGGAGCTAGTTTTCCGGAGAGCCAATGAGGTGCTGCGAGTGAGGGAGGTGCAGGATGGCTCCGGGTCGCGTGTAGTTATGTGAAGAGGAGAGCCGAGGGTGTGAGATGGGAGGACAAGGTTGGGAAGGAGACTGTTGAAATGATGCAAGATATCGTGAGGCAGGTAAGGCACAAAGACCCGGTAAGAGGGAGATAGTACGCGGCCAGGTCGGAGAAAGGAGTTGTTTGGTGTGACGCAAGCAGTATCGCAACAGGAGTGATTTTGGAGATTGGTGATGAGACTGTTGAGGATGGTGTGTGGTTAAGGAAAAAAGACGACTACAACCATATCAACGTGGCAGAGCTGGATGCTGTACTGAAAGGCGTCATTTTAGCTCTAAAGTGGGACTTGCGAGACATCGAGTTGTGAATGGATTCAGCTACAGTGTTTGGTTGGCTGAGATCAGCAGTGACTGCTGAGAACAGAGTTCGGGTGAAGGGACTCTCGGAACTGATTGTGAAGCACCGTTTGGGGATCTTGAAAGACTTGAGTTCAGGGTCACCCTGCGTTTAAGTTTTGTGCCGTCTGAGAAGAATAAAGCAGATGTGCTAATGAGGGTGAAGAAAGCGAGGCTAGGGGTCCCGGAAGAGGCATCGGAAGAGGCTATGGTGTGCTGCACAGGAGTCCAAAGTGTGGAAGATCTGCACCACATGGGGGGGTTGATAGTCTCGGTAGCGTGGTCGGAAGTCGATGATGGGTTATTTAATTCAACCAGAATAAAGTCGTGAGACGTATTATCAACGAAGGTGAGTTACAGGACTCTTGGGTTAATGAGTTTTATTGTAGATTTATCTTGATGGCGATATACAATGATCTTAGCGTGCCTGCCTGTCGCCCCTCTCTCTGCCCTAATTGTGCTCTAGGGCATTCTCTTATCCCCTTCTCTCCCTTTCTGATGTGAAGGGCTTCTCTCTCCCATTATATACAGGTGGGAAAGGATGTTTAGGTAAGGTAGTAGTGTCTAATCGATCTCCTGTGGGCTTCCACGTGTTTGAATACATCATGAGTTTCTTGCTTGTTTAGCCTACGAGGATATTTTGAGAAACATCATATGTTAGGACTCTTGATAGTCTGGGACAACAGACTGTGTACAAATATCATGTGAAATCAGACACTACATCCTGTACATTGTGTTATGAGATATATACTAATGCCTATATAATATCTACATATCGCTCGGTCACGCCAGCTGTCGCACCATCGACAGGAAATACATTAATACATATTACAATCAACATGTAAGTCAAGTAAGTGAAGTACATAAACGTTACATAATTGGGATAATATAGTCAGTGTAGTTATAAAATTGTACATATACTGTATAATAGTAATATTAAAATAATACAATGGCAAGTCTAATGTAGTCAGTTATACAATATATATGAGAAGGACTTGCTGTATACATTCATATATAAATGAGATACAAGAGTATAATATAAGTAAGCCTATATTGTGTGTAACCCATAATTCGTTATTTTATATAAAACATACATGTACAGTATATACACTATTTACACAGTTTGTCTCACTTGTACAGAACAGTTCTTAAACACTGATTCATGGTTAGCAATTCTCGCTTGCATTCTGTGCATGGCCAAAAGTAATACAACAAATATGATGGAGAAAATCACAAAGATGGCTGGAGCTGGGCTGTATACATAATATGGGTTAAACATAATCCTACTGTATTCTTCCCAAGGTTGTATTGTCTGATTTATTAGTTGCATGGTTTCATACTTGGGTGAAGTCAGCTTAATGTATGAGCTTGCATTTAAGTTCATCCTAGGCAATGGCTGGAAGTACTTGTGTGTGTGGTTGAGAATGGCATAATGGTTTTTAGTGGGCAAGTTGGATAATGTAGGTGTCAGGACTGCACAGTAATCTGGTGAGATGTATAAACCGGATGCTGATGTATGGACTGGAGATGTATCTGGGCAGGTCACAAAAACTGATGTATTTTGAGTGAAGTAGAAGAACTGTGAATGTCCAATGCGTTGATGATGAATGAGTTTATCTGGCGCAAATGTGAAGTTGCAATGATGAGGGATGTCATGATTTTTTATGATAGCCATTTCACAAGGGACTGTCTCAGCTGGCTGAAACGTGAAGATGTACGCAGGACAAAGGTGAAATGCATGTAATTATGTGCGACATTTGTGTTCCATTGCTGTGTCACTAGTGAAAGCTACGGCATCCTGTTTCTCGGAAACCATGATGACTTCTGTTTTGATGTTGATGGTGACTAATGAGTCATCTTTCTTAGAAGGAAAAGGGTATATTTGATAGACTGTGAAAAAGTCATCTGTTACGAACGGTACATGGACTACTATTGATGTTGTCAGTGTTGCTTCCAAGTATGGATAATGTAACATTAAATTTCTTTCCTCAAACAAAGGTTTCAAACCATGCTTATGTATGCCTTGGTTAATTATCTGCCTGAGGTTGTGAATGGGTAGTAAATTAACAGTGATCCTTCCGTTACCTGCATTAGCAAGTCCTTTCATGAAAGACTGATACTGAGCCCTGGTGTTGTCCAACTGTAGTATTATTAAGTCAATATGTTCCATGATCACTGAGAAGTGTTGGAATAGTGTATTGTTACCCTCTAGTGCATTTACTTTATCCACAATTCCTAGAGTTGATGCTTCTGCTTTCCTTAGGTTCTTAACAATCGTCATCATTAAGTTGTTCTGAGTGTCAGCCAACTTATGTTGGTATGAGAGAACCTGTGCTATTTTGTTACATTTGTTATTTATTTCCTCTAGATCGTTTTCTGTAGCTAGTCCAAAAATGTTCCCTAAAATTGCTTCACCTAAGTCGAACAAACCGCGTCTGTTACGTGTATTCGTGATGTTTCCTGTACCAAGTGTGCTACTCTCAGCTGATGGGATGTCCTGGATCATGGTGATCATTATGTGCTTAGCCTGTTCTAGCTTCCAGTCAGTTAATTTCATTAATTCAGCTACCTCCTGTGTGGGGTGATCATGTGAAGAAGGGCGTGTTAATACCACTTCCAGAGTTCTGAGTGGTCCTGATATTTTCTGTAACATCATTGGTATATCTTGCAGTACGTCCAGACTAATTTCGGTGCTTATTATGTCTTGTACTACTGCCGTTGAGGCTGTTGGGGCAATCAGGCACCCCTGCCGTACTATATGTTGAGGATGCAAGTGAGGTGATCCTCTTGATATCAACAGGAACATGATCCATGGAATTATTCGCCTCATCTTTACCTACCGAAAGAACAACTGGATTAGATATCAGTTCTTACCTATAAAAGGAGTCTAAGTCGATTCCTAAGTCACGTAAATGCCTTGTTACGGTGAGAGCCGTATTGGTTGCACCTGTGTTTGTCTGTTTGGTATGCGACCGCAATTTATTCCGATATGTGTTTATTGCTTCAGGCTAATTTTCACAGTGTGTACTAGGATTTTCGGTCGTGTCCGGTGCTTTATAGTTGCAAGCTAAGTTTCTTGAGACCTTCTTTAAGTGATCAACATGTATATCTTTTTCTTCGTCACTCGATAGTGACTTAATCACTGCCTTATTAGCTCTTCTCTTAATTACTCTATATGGGCCTTCAAATTTTGGTGACAGTTTGTTGTCTCTAGTGTGAATGAGGCCATAGACAATATCACCTATGCTGATGTTTGATTCTTTTGCCTTCTTATTGAATGATTCTGTCATTTCTTCCTTAGACATCATTAACTGTTTCTTTACTCTTGTGTGTATTTCTTGAAATTCACGTAAGCGAAGTTTAGGATAATCGTCATAATTATATATGAGAATTTGCTCGCCTTCTAACGTTTCGTAAGGGAGACGTTTGTCAGACCCGTAAATGATGAAATGAGGTGTATCTCCTATGGATTTATTAATCGCACAATTTAGTGACGCTTCAACTCTTGGGATCCAGTCATCCCAGTTTGCATAATTGTCACTGAGGATGTGCCGTAGTACATCTAATATTTTCTTATTCTGTCTTTCCACCAATCCATTGGAAGCTGGATGGTAGGCCACAATATTAACCTTCTTAATATTGTATTGTTTACAAATTTCCTGCAAAATTTCAGAGTTAAATTCACCACCATTGTCGCTTATTAGCACCTTTGGTGTGGTGAACCTACAGATCACACTATCAATGAATACCCGTGCGACTGTTTCTGCTGTTTTATCCTTAATTGGAACCAAGATCACATATCATGAGAAATGATCAGTAGCAACAAATAGATATTGATTGTGATTGGTAGTTAAGGGTAATTTAAGTAAATCAACCGCGACAACGTCCCATGGTTGGTTAGGGACTGGGTATTTTCCTAACGGTGCAGGTGATATCGTGTAACCTTTATGTTTTGCACATGACTCACATTTGTCTATGTGAGTGTGTATGTCTTTACGTAACGTTGGCCAGTAATATGACATCCGGGCCTGTCTGACTGTCCTGTCCTTGCCAGGATGTCCTGCATGTGGACTATTGTGTACTGTCCTTAAAATGTGTGGTATCATTGTACTAGGAGTATCTAACTGCCTAAAAATTTTTCTATGGTTTGGTTGTCCTGGATTTACCCTATATAAGACATTGTTTACCAATGTGAATTGTTCAAGTGGTACCTGTAAATTGGGTAATGGCACATCATCGCCTGACTCGAGGTGATATATTACTTTGGACCATACTGGGTCCTGTCTTTGTGCCTGTGAGATTTCTTGAATTGTGGGGATCGATTCATCCTTGTTGGGGAGTGATTCTCGTGGACTTATTGTAGCGACATTGGCTAATGGGTTGCGTGATAAGGCATCTGCTGCTACGTTCACTTTGCCTTTTATGTAGTGAATACTTACATTATAATTCTGGATTTTACATTTCCACCGTGCTCTCCTCCCAGAGAGGAGTTTTTCTTGGAACATGCCCACAAGTGGCTTATGGTCTGTGTATAGATGAATTTCATATCCGTACACGAGGTCACTGAATTTCTGTAGAGCAAATATTACCGCTAGGGCTTCCAAGTCTGTTACACAGTAATTTATCTCTGCTCCTTTCATTTGCCTACTGGCAAAAGCAATGGGTTGGTATTTACCACGTTTATCCTCTTGCATCAATACATCACCTAAACCTTTGAGAGAAGCATCTGTGCAAATTATGAACGGCTTTGTGAAGTTAGGATAAGCCAAGCAAGGTGCACCTGTAAGTTTATCTTTTAATTCATTAAATGCACTCTTTTGTTCCTCTCCCCACTGAAATACCGCTTGTTTTTTCAGCAGGAGAAATAATGGTTGGGCTATGTGAGAAAAGTGTTGTATAAACGCCCTATAATATCCGACGAGCCCTAAAAATTGTCTTACTTCATCCACATTTGTGGGTTCCGGGAAATTTCTTACTGCTTTTATTTTGTCCTGAGAGGAGTGGATCCCTTTTGCATCTAGTCTGTGGCCTAAGAATTTTATTTCCTTAAAGCAAAATTTACATTTAGACAGCTTAATTTTTAAACCTGCACTGGCTAACTTGTGTAGTAGCTGATCTAACTTCTGTAGATGTTCTGCTAGCGTGGGTGTTGCAATTATGATGTCGTCCAGGTAGACAAATATACTGTCGCCTAATATTCCAGCCAATACGCTATTCATCAATCGCTGGAATGTGCCAGGAGCCGTCATCAGTCCCATCGGCATTCTCTTATACTGGTAATGGCCACTATCAGTAGAGAAAGCAGTGTACTTGCAGGATTCTGCATCTAATCCTATCTGATAATAGCCACTTAATAAATCGATTGTAGAAAAGACCATATTTTCTGGTCCAATGTTGTGCAGGACGTCACTTAACAATGGCATGGGAAAACGGTCGGGAATGGTTACCTGATTAAGTTTGCGATAATCAACAACTGCCCTCATCTCACCGTTTTGTTTAGGTACAAAGAAAAGTGGTGCGTTCCATGGGGATACTGAAGGTTCAATGATGTCCAAACTTAACATTTCATCTACATATTGCTTTGCTAGTGCACATTGCGAGTGAGCAATTCTATATGCTGGTACGTAAATCGGTTTTGTCTCGTGTTTTACGTTAATATGGTGTTGGATTAGATTTGTACAACCTAAGTTTTCACCAGGTAATGCAACTGCTTGTTGATGTTTTTCCAGGACGTCTAGTAAATCGTCTGTCACGTCAGAATTATCTGAGCAAACCAAATGCTCCATTATGCACACTCTGTCTGTCGAGTTTACTCTACTGGACGTTCCCCCTACTGTCACTTCTCGTATAGGGGCTGGGCATATTTCTACAAATAAAGGTTCCTTTCTTGATCCTCACATCTCCATTCATGGTGTTAGCTAAAATGACATTAGTTTCACCATTTTTATTCATCCAACACAGAGCACTCTCAATTAAAAGGCCATTTATTCTAACCGTCTCTTCTAATGCAATGACATTACAATTTCTAAGCTGACTTTTGATCGTGATTTTCGTGAATGATTTTGGTGGTAGAATTACATCATAATTAATGCTTGCTGGGTAAATAAGCGAGTCACGATTGGTTTGTGGTTGTGTGAGCGAGTCCTTGGGTCCATTTTCTTTGAGTCGTAGTACGTCGGACTCATCTATTTTGGTTTTGTGTGTAATCGTTCTTGTGAAGCTAGTTTTCCTATAACTGCTGGTTGTATTATCAGGAGATGAAATTTCCTCAATGAATTTGCTGTCATAATGCCAGCCAGACACCACAATCCCGCAAGGGGTGGCCATTTGACTTTGAGTTATTTTTTTTTTTATGGGGAGGGGCACCAACCCTCCACCAACCCACTCCCTGACACGTAGGGAGCACGTATGGTTTGGTTATATGGTTACCACCCAGCGTTGTAAATGGTTTCTTGGCTTACAGGAAACCATTTGGCTTGTCACTCAATGTAATGCCACCTGTAAAGGAAAGAAAAGCAGTAAGAAGTGACAGGAAATATAGGAGAAATAGGAAGAAAGGAGGGCAGGCACAGAAAAAGAATGATAAAGGCTAAGGAAGAAGTAGGCAGCACTACATCAAGTGAGTGGATGATGGTCGCCACCACCTACCACTAATGAATTCCATTAAAATGTGGCATCAGTATTATATTTTCTTTTCTCATCGTGTTTAATCCAACTAAACCACTTCCTCTGATTGATAATTTTTCTACTACATAAAAGGTGGTAGTGAATGATTTTGAGGTCTTTGTGAACTTCATGTTTAACTCAATCATACCAATAACTGGTATTTCTTTACCATCCACTGTGTGTAAATGTAAGTCTGAGTTTTCCAGAAATGTCACTTTTCTTCTCTTTCTAAAAATTCTTTCTAACTCATCTTGCGTTATTAAGTTCACTGGTGAGCCTGTATCCAAAAATAATGAAATCTCTTCCTCCTCACATACAGCAGGTACCAAAATGCTTTCGTTTCCAAAGAGACTTCCAATGTTGACTGTTTGTTTTATGTGTCGTCATCTTTTGTGCTGGTACGGCCTTCCCCTGACCTATGGACGGATATCGATCTTTCTACTGTTTTACATTCTGACGTCCAGTGACCTACACACCTATGGTGTCTGCAATATGCTTCGAACCCTTTTGCTTTTTCTCTATCCTCCTGTGTTCTGATATAACATTCAGCTTTTGTGTGCCTAGGTTTTGCGCAATAGTAACAGAGTGTGTTACTTGAGCTGAACCTACGAGGTGATCTTCCATTTGTGTGTCTTTGGGTTGATCGATGTCTACTGGGACTCCTGTCAAACTTTTGTACCGCCCTGTTGCCTGGTGTGCGGGAGCAAGTCCTTGAGCTAACAAGACTGTGTGTTTGTTTCTGAACTGGACGTGATTGTCTGTGGTTCTTGGCAGGACTTGACTTATTTATCCCTGCTACTATTTCTGGTACTTTGATTCCTGGTTTGATGAGCTGTGATGTGTCAGTGATACCAGCTTTACTGCAGTTTAATTCCACTTCATAAATGAAATCAAGTAAGCACATTCCTGGATTATATGGGATGGTTTTAGCTATCTTCAGCACCCTGTCAGAAAACTGATGTCGACGACATGCACTGGTGACATCCCACCATCCTGTGTGACCCAGTTTGAGTTTTCTAGGCTGTCTAACAAGGTTTTCTTAATAGTGGAAATATCTGATGTTATATCTCCTAGATCTGAGCCTGAGTGTGTTTGCCTAAGGAAGTCTACAATTTTGTGTAATTCTGGGGTTATACCACCAAGAAAATTCTTGCCTCCCGAGAATTTCCTGAGAAATTCTGCCTTAAATTCCTCGAATTTTGTGGCTCTTGTCAACCTATCAGAACGTAATAAATTGCCGGCAGGGCATCGTTCTTGGTTTATTCTAGCTGAAAAAACAGCTATTTTCCTTTTTTCATCCGTAATGTTTCGCCTAATGAAATACTGCTGGCAATGTTCAATGAGGGTGTTCACGTCTATTTTGTCTTTTTCTGTACCAGAGAATTTTGGTAGTTCACTCTCTTCATGACAAATGTACACTGGAAAGGGATATTACTGGAATTCTGTGGAGAAAGCATTGCACTCGTGCTTGCTGCATTTGTGTTATCCATCTTTACAGTTTTTGCTTTGCAGTCGTCATTTACTGGCAATTTATATGCTTTTCCTGACCTTAATACTCTATGGTCTATGTTATAGTAGACGTGAGGAAAATTTGTATAATGTTCACTATCTACATCTGAAAATTCTGACAAGCGTCAGCATCATTTACTTCAACGTATGTTGGGTCTGTTTGTTGTTCTTTATCTAGCTTATGTTTTGTTTCCTGAGTTTGGTTTTCTGCTGGTTCCTCTGTATTTGATGGTGTTTCGATATTTATATTATGTTGATCGTCTTCTGGTGTTTGTGTAAGAGATACAGTTGATCCTTCGTGCACTAATAACGGAACTCTACTCAGCATAGTGGGACCACTTACTACTTTATATGTTACACATCTCACATATGTCAGAGTAAATTGTGTAATTGGTGAATTGTTAACTAATACAACCTTGGTTAGAATAAATTAACTCACCAGAACAGTTGTGGAGATAAGCCGTGGTATGAAGAAAGAGGTGTTGTAGCTGAAGGTCAACACGTCAGCATCGTTGTCATCACTGAGGTCGGCAGATACTCGCTCTAGACGTCTCACACTTCCTGTTAAGGTGGGTCCCTGGAGTAGGCAGACAGGCTGGCAGAAAGGCAGACAGGCAGGTGCGGCAGGCCGCTGTTTTCAAGCACTTGGGCTGACTGGCGTGTTATGATGATCTTGCAGTGTGTGGGCCCGTGCTTTGCTATGGTAGCTGTGGTGGAGATGGTGGTGGGGGTTGTGGTGGGGAAGGTGGGGATCGTAGTGGAGGTCGTGATGAAGGGTGGTGGTGGTATGGGAGAGTCAGCAATGTCTTAGCTCATCATGCTGGGTCAGACTGTTAGCACCATTCCTCTCTCGTCACTCTTCTTTATAGTTGTTCGTGTCTTCTCACCTCTTCGTTTGCTTCTTATTTTGTAGTGCTTGATTTTTCTGTAGACGGTAGCGTAGTTTTTCGTAGATGGGTTCATGGTTACCGCTGCACACCAATCTCGGTGGCGTAGTTTTTCGTAGTGTCAGGGGAAATTTGAGAGTTTACTCTGGCGTGTCGCCAGATGTCAGGGGAAATTTAAGTATTCCCAAGAAATAATGAAATATTGTATAATTGGTATACAATGTATAGCTAAGTGTGCTATGTCAATTCTCTAGGGTCGAGAATTATAGACTTCCTCAACGGCACGCAGCAGAGACTAGACGCTCTATTGGGCTGCAATATTGTACCATTGGCCTACGAGAAAGCTTCTTCTCCCCCCCCAACAATAAAAAAAAAAGATAATAATAATAATAACAGGCTCTTGGCTGAGCCAAACTCCTAGCTAGCACAACGGATTTAAGGAGTGATGCCAAAGCTGGCCTAAGTACCGGCCGTGATTTAATTCAAAAGTTGTGCTAACGCAGAGTAGCAAAACTGTATTAAATGAGTGGAGTAATCAAACACAGTTAATATACTTTAACAAAGCTCAAGAAAAGAACTGTGAATTTATTAATTACAAACAAATGAATTTACGTTACATGAAATTCAAATCAAATGAAAGAAATGCACTCACTCACTCAGACACTCAGATAACGGCTAAATATTTCAAAAGCTTAGCCTAGGAAAAAACCAGAAAATACTGATCGGTATGGATGAGACTGTACTGTAGTCGATCACCAACAGGGTGGGAGCTAGGGAAGACACGCCGATTCAAGCCGAGATCTGAAATAAAGTTCACTCGAGCCTCTAGAGGCGTACGACCCAATCGTTCCGTGACCAAGAACAGACTGATTTGAATACGCGACTCGGCGCGGGTGGGAGCTCGCGCGCATGCGCAAATGGGCCCGGAGCAAGGCCCGACAACATAAAATTATCGTACATATTAATTTGCTCCTCACAAAATCACTGGATGTCACGATTTAACTAACGTGATTTTACAATGTAGAAAATTCGTGACACGTTGATGGGCTCGTGGTTACCGCTGCACACCAATCTTGGTAGCGTGGTCGGAGGTTCTTGTTGGGAAGTCGATGATGGGTTATTTAATTCAACCAGAATAAAGTCGTGAGACGTATTATCAACGAAGGTGAGTTACAGGACTCTTGGGTTAATGAGTTTTATTGTAGATTTATCTTGATGGCGATATACAATGATCTTAGCGTGACGGCTAGTCTCCCCTCTCTCTGCCCTAATTGTGCTCTAGGGCATTCTCTTATCCCCTTCTCTCCCTTTCTGATGTGAAGGGCTTCTCTCTCCCATTATATACAGGTGGGAAAGGATGTTCAGGTAAGGTAGTAGTGTCTAATCGATCTCCTGTGGGCTTCCACGTGTTTGAATACATCATGAGTTTCTTGTTTGTTTAGACTACGAGGATATTTTGAGAAACATCATATGTTAGGACTCTTGATAGTCTGGGACAACAGACTGTGTACAAATATCATGTGAAATCAGACACTACATCCTGTACATTGTGTTATGAGATATATACTAATGCCTATATAATATCTACAATAGGACACTGTACGTGGTGAGGAAGGTTGACCCAGCAGTCACGAGAGACAAGGTCTGTCGGGTGGTGAGACACTGTAGTAAGTGTCAGTCAATTGATCCCGCACCAGTTGTGCATGAAGCGGGGGAGATCAAAGTAGAGAGCAATTGGAAGAGACTAGCAGTAGATGTGACGCATTACAGGCAGGGGCTGTATTTATCTATGGTTGATTGTGGACCTGGTAGGGTAGCTATATGGAGAAAGCTGAGGGCAGAAAATGCAGAGGAAATTGCAGGAGCACTGAACAAGGTATTTTTGGAGAGGGGCCCAGTCGATGAGGTGCTGATTGATAACAGCACTGCTTTCCGGTTGCAGGTTTTGAAGAATGTGCTTGACAAGTGGAATATTAGTCGTTACTTTAGAGCTGCGTACCGGCCAAGTGGAAATGGAATCGTGGAGAGACATCGTCGGACAATCAAGGCCATGTCAGAAAGGGCTCAGGTGACACCTATGGAGGCGGTATTTTGGTATAATATGTCGCCCAAGTCCGGCCAGGATGAGACGACTGTTCCGCAGAGGGCGGTGTTTAAGTATGAGTGGCGACATCCTAGTATGGTACCAAAGAGTGTGGGGGGCGAGGAAGGAGGTGCGTCCATCTAGATTGGAGATGAGGTTTGGGTGAAGCCACCGAATGCAAAATGCACATCACAGTGGGGGAAGGGCACAGTGACTGATGTGCATTCCCAGAACAATGTCTCCGTCGACGGGATGCCGGGGCATATCCTGGACATTAGAATAGTCGTGGACTCATCGACGGAGGACGAGGGGCCAGTGGCACCTGGTGGGGACGAAGTGGTAGTAACATCTGGTGAAGACGAGGAGATACCACGGCGGTTGCGGCGAGAGAGACGACCACCGGTGTGGATGAGAGATTATGAAGAGGGAGAGTCAAGCGGGGAGGAGTATTAATTAGTGATCTTAAGATCAAGGGGGCGTGTGGTGTGATTGGTGTAGATGAAAGAATTTGGCAACACTGCGTGATGAGAGCTGGCAACACGGGGGAAAAGCAAAGTGAGACGAGGGTGCCGGCGAGGGGGCAGTTTTGAAGTGGTGGCTTGCTTGGTGAGACGTTTCTGATTCCTGCGGTGGCAAGGAGGTTGGTTGTTTTAGGGAGCTCCTCTTGCGATGTTGATTTTCCCAACCTTAGTCGCAACGGGGCTGTAAGGTCGGTAATAGTTGGTCACGAAAAGTCTGAAAGGTCAACATAAGGAGGCGCAGGTGACCTGCAGGGAGGACAGGTGCTGGAGACTCGAACAAGCAGTCAGCTGACTCTGCTGCCACAAGTAAGGTGATTGAAGTTTCTGTTATCCCACATTTTGGTTGTCTCTTAGTTGGCAACTGTTAACTGTCGCACCATCGAGTTCGTGCTAGAAGTTTCCTGAATAATGCAAGTGTTATGCTACGTATTTGCGGGGCAGTTTTCGCCCTCAAATACGCAGGCTACAGCGGGTCCCCATTCTAGACCGGGTCGGTAACTCTAAGGAATAGTACTGGACGCAAAAACAAGGCAGTGACTGTTACACACATGTATTACAAATATCTTCCCAGAGTCAGTAGTACATCAACAAATACATTACAGGCTGGGTTGGCCGGGGATAGGTTAACAACTTAACACTAGGTTTTACTTGACTGGAAATCTGTCACTGTACAGGCTGGTAGAAAGTATGGTAATATTTACCCAGCACTTATGACACATGAAATACACTTATGATTCAGGTCACAGGAATGAATTTACTACAATTTCTCAATCTTGTATAGCACCGGACGGCACTGGTATATGAATATATGAATTACGTTAACACCTGTGTCACAGACACTTTGCCGGCCGGAAGTCTATCTCAGGTAGAGTCGGCTGCGTGGTGATCACTGAATGGGGGACTGCGGTATTCTAGTGGGACATTTGGAGATGCCCAGACATACTCTAACTAATGTGCCCGGACACTGGGGTGGATGGAGGTTTAACACACAAGGGGAAGGCACGATGGGAATAATATCTTTTCCTGCTGTTAGCCACTGAGGTGTTTCACTTGCATGCTGGTGCACTGGGGAGGGAGAGTTTTAATAAACAAGGGAATGGCACGATCGGCGTAATATTGTTGTTCTGTTGGTCACTGTGGGATGCGCGGGACTCCACTCGGGATATAAATTAGGCCAAAGTTACTATTAGGCTTGTCCAATCTTACACTTAGGCTCCTGGTTACTTATCACTAGAATATACTATAGGGAATCACTCGCTTGGAATAAACTAATGCACACATATATCTGGCTCTAGAAAGCACACACATAGGTAAAGTCCACTCGCTTCACTATCACTGGTGGGCCGCAGGCCGATTCCTCCATCCGGAGGAAGGGCAGAGTGACGTGCCCCTGGACAGGGCCCCACACGTCGTTGGACTAGGGGCTCGGCCCGAAGAAAGCCAGGAGACAGGCCTGACATCAAGTCTGGGAGAGACTCGGAGAGGTCTCGCCCACAGGTAAGTCGTGCCCTGGTGTTCGGGGCAACTCCCGGTGTGACTGAGGACCCAGGGTACTGGAACCCGGGGTGGCTGGACTGCGGCAATGGCTGGAGGGCGGCGTTGCCGTCAGGGTCGTCACACGGGGACCTCAGGCCGGGGGAGTAGTGGACAGGGCCCAACGTTGGCTGTGGGGTCTGCTGGGGCTCTGCTTCAGCCGCTCTTCACACTGGTAGAGTTGCAGGGAACCAAGGCCTCGGGTGAGGCCTTGCCACGGCTCTGGGGAGGGGTCCTCTCTGGATGCAGGATCTCCTGTGGGAGAGAAGCGGACTGTGGCCTGCTCTACCTCCAGCCTGACCTGACTAATGGCCGACGTCGTAGTGGCACAGGGGACAACAGCTTTAGTACAGCTAGTGGCCTGTTCTACCTCTGGCCTGATGTGACTAATGGCCAACGTCATGGTGGCACAGGGGACAACAGCTTCAGTGCGGCTAGTGGCCTGCTCTGCCTCTGGCCTGACGTGACTAGTGGCCGACGTCGTGGTGGCGCAGGGGACTGCAGCTCCAGGGCGGCTAGTGGCCTGCTCTACCTCTGGCCTGATGTGACTAGTGGCCAACGTCATAGTGGCGCAGGGGGTTGTAGCTCTGGTGCGGCTAATGGCCCATACCGTGGAGCTAAGAGGACTAGTATCAGAGGGACGAACTATGGCCGATCCTGCCTCGTACCCGGTACGGCTTGTGGCCGGTACTGGTGCGCTACTCTGGGGGGAACAACCACAGGAGTCAGACGACTTGTGGCCTGTCCTGCCTGACCGACACGCGTTCGTGCCGCGGCCCTGTAGTGGGGATGCAACTGGGGAACGGACTATGGCCGGCTCTGCCCCGTACCCGGTATGGCAATGGCCAATACTGCGACATTGTGTGGAGTTGTAAACTCCACCCATTACCTGGCGAGTGGAATTTTGGCCAGAGACTAGGCACCAGACTGCTACCTTTCTGGGGGATCGGCTGGGAGTAAGAGGGGTGCCGGGGAGGGATACAGGTGCGCCGCTCCTGCTCAGAGCCGCTCAATGTCAGCGGCGGACCTCCGTTGGTACTGGGGGGGTTGGGGGTGTTGGTGTCGTCTGCCTTGGCCGTCGCGTCACCTGCGGCCTTTACCCCTAACTCCTGTATTTCAGCAAGGTTATATAAGGATGGGGAATAAGAGTGTGGTAGTGTTAAGGATTAGTTGGGCCTCAGTCAGTTTGAGTGAAGTTTAGTTGGGTGTCAGTGTAGTGTCAGTGAAGTTTGTATATTTCGGTAATTGTGAAAGCAGTGTTGTTAGGCAGTAAGTGTAACTGCAGTTCGTAAAGTTCGTATAGCTCCAGTGCTTGTGTGAATAGTGGAGTGCAGTTGGAAAGCATTAAGTGGAATTATTTGGATAATAAAGACAGTCAGCTTTAAGAAGCCAGTGTTTATCTTCGCCTCAGCTGATCTTGTGTGCTGTACACCTAAAGGCTGACCATAGGAAGAACGACTCAATGGGCAAAGTCCTTCCTATACTGCACTACTGCTGTTGGAGCCTGTGGCAGTGTGGGGATGCAACACTGGTGTCAGGAGTGGGATAATTTTAGGGCTGCAGCGAGTCTAATCGTTGACATGGAGCAAGGTGGTGTGCAGACAAGATCCCGAGCTGGGCAGAAGGAGGAGGTGACCCTGGCTGCAATTATGAAGTTATTACAAGCTTCACAGAAAGACCTCAAAGATCAGAATGAAGGACAGAAAAAACTCCAAGAACAACTAGAGGCACAGCGTGAAGAACAGAAAGAGCTCAGGAAGGAAATGAAAGAACAATTACAGGCACAGAACGAACAGAAATGACGACATAAACAGCTTCAGGAGGCATTACAGGAGCAACAGAGGGAAGTACAACTGAGGGTGCAAGGACAGCTAGATGCATTCATGGGGGAAATGAAGGAAGAACAGCAACAGCTTAAGGAGGAAGTAGATGCCAAGCTAGAGCAACAAATGTATGAGGTAAGCAACAATGTGACGGAGTGTAAACAGCATGTGGACGAGCAGTTGAAGACAATTAGTGAGGAAATAGTGGCGGAGTGCAGACAGCTTGTAGATAGTCAGTCGAAGCATATAGTTGACCATGTAAAGATAATTTGTGAGAAAATGGAAGCTGTAGAGAAATATTGCACTGCTGAACCTCAGGTTAGTGTACAGGGAACATATGAAAGAAATGGACAGTGTATGGTGAATCTTGACAGATCCCAGGCATCTAAAGGTTGCATTACAGGGTTGAATAATCAGAATGTACAGAATGTAGAAGTTTTAAGTCCTGGCCTTAATTATTATGCCCCAGTTTTTAGACCCCAAACCATTGAAGTGCGTGGCTATAATGGGGGTCCAATTGAAAAGAAACCTCAGGAATTTGATGGTAGAGTATCTTGGGAAGCTTAGCGTGCACAGTTCGAGTTGCTTGCGGATCAGAATGGCTGGGATGATAGACAGAAGGCAGTGCAGCTTGCTACTAGCCTTAAGGGTGCCGCAATGGAAATTCTGGGCCAGATGTCAGTGATGGAGGGGAACAGTAATCGGTCCCTAGTAGAAGTGCTGGAGCGCAGATATGGAACCATGTACCAGACTGAGGTTTACAGAGTAAGATTCTGGAGCCGTGTATGGGCTCGGGGAGAACCTCTACTGCAGCTTGCTCGTGACCTGGAGAGTATGGCATATAAGGCACACCCTGGAGCAGCACCTAACCTGTTGGATATTCTACTGAGGGACCAGTTCATTGATGCTCTTGACAGTGCAGAGTTGAAAGTGGAGGTGAAGCAGGCACAACCCAGAAGCATGCAAGATGCACTTGCCAGGGCTGTAGAGTTTGAGTCCTATGTCAGGTCAAGTATGTCCACTTTTCAGACAGGTCATAGTGCAGGATTCAAGGCAAGAAAGGGGCAGGTATGCGAAATGAAAATTTTTTTGAGGAAGTTGCTGGTGCTGTGGGAAGCCAGGACACAGAAAAGAGGACTGCTACAAGTGGAAGAGGGAACAGGTGAATACCAGTAGAGGCTGCTGGTTCTGCGGGAAGCCAGGACACGGGAATAGGTGAAGGCCAGTAAAGGCTGCTGGTTCTGCGGGAGGCCGGGGCACAAGAAGGATTGTCACAAATGGAAGAAGGAGCAAGAACAGAGTAGTGCAAGGAAATCTTCAGTTGTAACAAGAGCATGTTGGACATGTAGTGAGGTGGGACACTTCAGTTCTGAGTGTCCAAAGAAGAAAAAGGAAGATCATAGCAAGAAATGCAGTTGTATTACAGTGACAGGGCCAACGTCAGATGAAGCAGACGTGAAGAGGATGCAGGTGGAGGATGCAGATTTATGGCCAGTGCTAGAGTGTCTGCAGCGGAGTACAGTGCGACCATCTTGGGAAGAAGTTTCCAGGTTGAGGCTCACAACCAAGAGTTACTGAAGTCAGTGGGAGCTTCTTCGTTTGAATAATGGACTACTGGAGTGTCAGTGGGAGACACCCGATGGCCTCGGCAAGTATTGGCAGCTGGTGGTACTGAAGAAGTTGAGGTCAGAGATCTTGGATGAGTCCCGTAACCAGATCACCAGTGGGCACCTGGGAGTGAAGAAAACCCTAAGCTGGCTGCAACAGAGGTTCTACTGGATTGGCATGCATCGGGATGTTGAAGAGTGGTGTTGGGTCTGTGATGTGTGCTGTGCCAAGAAGGGACCCAAGAAACGTGGGTGTGGCCCTCTTCAGCTGTACCAAGTGGGTGCACCGATGGAAAGAGTTGCAGTGGACATTGCTGGACCTTTGCCACTCATGGAAAGAGGAAACCAATATATATGTGTCGCGATGGACTACTTCACAAAGTGGCCAGAAGCCTATGCCATCCCTGATCAAGAGGCTGCTACTGTTGCTCAGGTGTTGGTTGACCAGTTCTTTTGTCATTTTGGGATGCCACAAGAGCTACATTCAGACCAGGGTAGAAACTTTGAGTCTGCTGTGTTCCGTGAGTGCTGTCAGTTATTGGGGATCAGGAAGACCAGGACAACCCCACTAAGACCACAGTCAGATGGGATGATGGAGAAATTCAACTGGACCCTAGGACAAGAACTGGCCAAGTACTGCATAGATGGACAAACAAAATGGGACCAGAAATTACCCTCATTGTTGATGGCATACCGTTCTGCATCCCATGAGTCTACCGGCTACACCCCTGCAAAATTGATGTTGGGCCACGAGTTACGCTTACCCATTGACTTGTTAATGGGAAGACCACCTGATGAAGAGCTGCCTACAGACACCACCGGCTATGTGAAACACCTTCAAGAAAGGCTGGCTGAGGTACATCGTCAAGTGTGAGGAGCCTTCAAGTTTTCAGGAGAGGTGATGAAGTGCAAGTATGATAACAAGGCAAACGAGGTGAGCTTCAAGGATGGCAATCATGTTTGGTTATACAGTCCTCGGCGAAAGTAGGGACAGTCACTGAAGCTGCAGAGCCCATGGGATGGGCCTTACACTGTGTTGGACCGCCTGTCAGACGTAATGTATCGGATTCGGGGAGGAAGGAAGTCTCAAAGGTGGTGCACGTGAATCGTCTATGGCAGTACCATGGGCCAGGACAGTACAGCTGGGGTGTCTCCTAGGGATCATGCTCTCCCTCAGCTGAGGATGTTGAGGAGGACCACGGAGCTGAAGTGCAAGTGGATGGTGACAGTTTCCTGAGGGAAAAAGTGAATCGGGAAGAGGACCAAGACCTTCCAGGAGGAGTGGACTGGTGGAGGAGCAAGGACGTCGTCGGAAGCGACACAGAAGAAGACCTGATAAGTTGAAGGATTATTTTGTGTATAGTTAGATGTTTTACTAGGATTAATGTTTACGTTTGTATATACTGGGTAGTTTTGTTGGGACGACAAAGAACTAGGGAAGGGGTAGTGATACAAAGGGGGATTTGCCAGTTAGGTGTTCGAGAATCATCCTGTTTCGGTAGGCTGGTATCGGTATGAGTCAGAGTTGCCAGTTTGCTTGATGTTTGAGTGTAGTTATATTGTTAGTTATGCATTAATTTTTATGCTCTTTTTCTCTATTATGTTTTATTTATGTGATTGTTTGTTAAATTATGTAATTCAATTCGTTTGGTAAATGATTTAAGTGTTATGTAATGTAAGAAGACTGGCATATTTTGGTTGTCTCTTAGTTGGCAACTGTTAACTGTCGCACCGTCGAGTTTGTGCTAGAAGTTTCCTGAATAATGCAAGGTTATATAAGGATGGGGAATGAGTGTAGTAGTGGTAAAGATTAGTTGGGCCTCAGTCAGTTTGAGTGAAGTTTAGTTGGGTGTCAGTGAAGTTCGTAAAGTTCGTATAGCTCCAGTGCTTGTGTGAATAGTGAAGTGCAGTTGGAAAGCATTAAGTGGAATTATTTGGATAATAAAGACAGTCAACTTTAAGAAGCCAGTGTTTATCTTCACCTTAGTTGATCTTGTGTGCTGTACACCTAAAGGCTGACCATAGGAAGAACGACTCACTGGGCGAAGTCCTTCCTATACTGCACTACTGCTGTTGGAGCCTGTGGCAGTGTGGGGACACAACAATATTCATCTCTACACATGAGTTTTACTTCACAGACATGTAAATACCGAGATAATCACCGAATTGTAATGCTCACAGTCAATGACTATATACACGATGATAGGAAAGCCATAAAGGACCTTTAATCCTAACTGGAACCTCTGAGTATGATAGTGCTGCATAAGAAATGTAGGCGGCGTTGGCAGCAAAATTTATCGTCTGCATGTAAACTAAGTAAGTAATGTACACGTTTTGTGGAATAGACTTTTCGCCAGGACCATACCTCGGCTGTCGCTATTTTAGTCTCCATACCTTAAAAAAAAAAAAAAAAAAACTCATGAAACGGCATCAGGACTGATTAGAAGAAACTTCCCTTACATGGATCTGGATATGTGCAAGACCCTATACTTATCCCTAGTATGACCCCATTTGGAATATGCAGTGCAAAGCTGGTCACCTTACTATAGGAAGGACATCAATAAATTGGAGAGGGTACAACGAAGGATGACTAAGCTGGTACCTGAGCTCAGGGACCTGGACTATGAGGAGCGGTGTGATCGATTGGGCCTGACAACGCTGGAACAGAGAAGACATTGAGGAGATTTAGTGGAAACTTTTAAAATATTAAAAGGTTTAGATAACATTGATCATAGTGTGTTCTTTGAATACAGCGAAGGTAGCACCAGGACGAACACATGTAAGCTCAAAAAGAGAGGACACTGGAAAACAACGGTTAGAGCAAATTCATTTAGTGTGAGGGTTGTCAACCATTGGAATTCCCTTCCTGAAGAAGTTGTTACCGCCCCATCAATAGGTGCTTTTAAAGCTGGTTTGGACAGGTGGTTATCTAACAGAAATTTGGGAATATAGGTTTGTGTAGGGTGTTGTACGGGTATTAGAGAAGTTTTGGAGACTGTGTATATGATTTTGAGATGAATTCCGCATTCAAGAATGGATGATAGATGGGAGCCCTAAAAGAAACGTCTTAACCTCCCATGTATTTGAACTAGGTAAGTTTGATATAAACATGTACATTTCAGGCAGATTATATAATAATGAACGGATCAATATAATGGAACTATGGTTGTATTTTATCCATAAATGGTGTGAGACGAAGTGTCTTTTTCTCATATGTACGCAGGGTTGCCATTTTAGCGCGAAACTCGCTAGATTTACGCTTTTTGATGATAG
>JAGKTI010006796.1:21893-39393 GCA_018397915.1 Birgus latro | reverse complement strand
TGTGATGTTTTAAGTGACTCTTTTGATAAAACCAAGGCAAGAGTATTTATGCAAGATTCTGCCCCTGCACATGTTGCAAAGTCAGTGAAACAGTGGCTAACAGACTGTGAGGTTCCCTTTATTCGAGATTGGCCTGGAATCAGCCCAGATATCAATCCCATTGAGAATTTATTGGCGCACATGAAGCGGCACATCATCTTTGCCTAAACTTGAGGCTGCAGTCAAGGAGCTATGGAGCAGTTTTAGTCCGTCTGTTCTGCAAAACTACGCCATCAGTCTCCCCAGACGCCTTAAGAAGATAATAAAGGTGAAGGGGAATGCCAGTAAATACTAAATTCAATGGTGAGTGTTAATTTATTTGTTTCTCCTTGCTAACCACAAGAATGTTTTCTTTTTTTAAGATGGCGTCAACACTTTCCGCGCCTACTGTATTGTTGGACATTGGCAGTGCTGACTATTGCTGGACATTGGCAGTGCTGATAGATGATACAAGTCACCATCTGAAAGCCCAGCAAAATTCGAAAAAACACAGAATCACAAAAGTGATGCCCCGCGGTATAATCCATTGAACCTAACCGTCACAGAAGTGACGACCCGCGGTTAAGGGGTTAACTGAAAGGTTCCTTTTAAAAGGACCTATCGACAGACTGAGACGTTCCTTTTAAAAGGACCTATCGACAGACTGCGGCATTCCTTTTAATATCCACAATTCTGACTCAAAAGTTGTACTATGTGTTCTGCCGAGAGTACTTTGTGTATCCATCCTCCCAAGCTTGGGGTTGCCAGTTTATCATTTTAGCTTCCTGCTGACCACACTGTTCACACAAATGAAGCTAGTTTGCTTCCAAAAGTCATGGCATCAAGAAGTGGTTCACCGCGTTCGCCCCAGCCCTCCACCTCATGTGGTGTGTGCAAGAAAAAAGGTGCTACAGTTCGCAGGGGATAGAAACAAAAGTAAACACCTCCTAGTGAAAGTGATGTTAGTGACTCGAGTGTTGAATATATCCCAAAAGAAAAGGAAAAAAGTACCAAACAAAGCACCACACAAAACACCAAATATGATGTTGAGTCAACTTGCCTCTACGGCAACATATGAGCATCTAGACATTTACTAAAGTGCTAAGAGGTATGCAGAAAGGTTTAGCTTTCTTGTGCATTTATTATTATTTTTATTTTTTTAGTATTACCGTATTTTGCGGCATATTAGACGCTGCAGTGTGAAAGAGGCACCCTAAATCTGGAAGAGCAGTTCTGACAAAAAATATATGTCTTGACCAAGACTACAGAAAGGTTGCTTGATATGAGTATTTTTCACTAAAATACACATTCACCTTTCAGAATCTATATTCAGTACTGTATATCTGTCTTTGGTTTCTTTATTTTTATGTAAATGAAGGTTACAAGACATGAAAACAAACAACCCCTTCCTTACATAACATTACTGCATTCCATGACACCATCTTAACCCTTTCGCGCACGGCAAGTTTTATTAAGTTTCACGGCACACGATTTTACTCCCCCGCGCGCTCTGCTGGCAGCCCGCGGTACGCAAATTACACGTATTCTCGCCTCATTTTCGCCACCCAAACCTCAAAATGTTGCCCTGAAACTCACATCATCTTATTCGCCGATGTTTGTTCTAGCTGATAAGCAAAAAGAAAAACCAGAAAAATACGAATAAAAGTACACTAGGCCGCCATGAATAAACATTTTGGAACATTGATCTCACTTCCCAACATCATCGTTCGAGTGTTTTCCATCATACAGAAAAATGTTATTATAAGTTTTGATAGAGAATTTCATTGGCTTTCTAATGAGGTATGTCCGGTTGTGATGCGATTTGTAGTTTTCGAGAAAATGGCCAAAAACTAAAAGCAATTTTTGTAAAAAAAAAATGCTTTTTGCTCAGGGAGGTATACTGCAGAAGTTTTCTCGCACACCTTATGTTTTTATTACATAATCTTATGTAGAATTTCATAAGCTTTCTCCTGATACCTTGTTTTGATACGCCACATAGTTTCCGAGTAAATCGCAAAAAACTACAGGGTACTCGTGGCCGCGGTGCACTTTGATCACGCGCGCACAATAACCGCCTATGTAACCACAACTTTTCATTAGAGAAATTACATAGTTATGTCCTGTACATATGTAGAATTCACTGATCTTTATCATGGTTCTTACAGGAAATCGATTTGTTCAATAATTTTGGAGTAAATGGACGACAAAGATAGAACACTCTTCATCGACTGCAAGCGAGATAAAAACGCTCGATTTCCCTGCCTCACGAATACTTACATATTTTCGCTCATTACATTTTATTATTATTTTTATTATTATTATTATTATTTACTCAAATTATACACGTGAAATATCATAAGCTCTTTGATAGTGCTCTCAGTAACTCAACGTTTCCACTAGTCTTTTTGCTAGGTACTGATACTAAAGCCGAACTTTCTTCCATCTCATATGTGTATATGTAAAAAACAAAACTTATTTGTGAAAAAAATATAGAAATGTAGAAACAGGTCAATGTACAAATCAACAAAACATGGATACTCACTTGCTCCAGAGGTGTTGAGCTGCTAGCAGGAACTTGAAGGAACTGAAGATGAGTTAGGTAGTGTGCGAGTTGTGTGTGTGTGTGTGCGTGGTTGCGTGAGTGAGTGTGAGTGTGTGTGTGTATATATGCGTGTGTGTGTGTGTGGCGTATTCTCTGTTCCTTGCACCACGTTTGCCTAACACATGCGATGCACACAGTAGATTTCTCCAAGAACATTTGCTGCACGACATAAGTATATAATGTAGTATATGTGTCGCTGTGTGGTGTATTTTCTTGTCTCTGATCATTACGTAACTTTCCGCTGTCAGTCAATGCACGCAATATTTCTCGGTGAACACTCGCTGCACTGTTTTATACGTATATTTCACACTGAACCATATACAATATAAAACACTATCACATGATTCCATCCCAGCCTTTTCTGTTATTCCCTTCCCTACTGTATGGCGTAAGAGACCTCCTGTTCCCTTAGCAACTAATGCATATGTCTATGTATCTCTATGGTAGATCAGTTATTTCACTAATCCAGGCACTATATGTTTCAGATATAAGTAATGGCTTCACTATAAGGGTAAAACACATCATTTTACAGGCAGGGTGAGTGGAAACCCCTCTATAACAAACCAGACTCTGCCTCTAGGCCTAACGGCTGATAACGGACCCCAATGCTTTACAAACAATATATCTATGTTCAATAGACACAATCACTTCACAGTATAGTCAAAAACACTGTCCAGTCACAATATTTCAATAACGGCTTCAGCCTCGGGTGGGAGGGGGAAAATGGCGGATTTAAAGGGACAACACAACACAGCACGACCCTGCTGTCTGGCTGCTAGTGGAGCACTGAGATTCTATCACTACATACAGGCACATAGGAGTCATTGCAGTGTTGCCAAAGTCTTACCTCGGGAGAGACACGTGGCTGCTAGAATGCTACAAAATTTGACGCAAATCGACCGAAAACGTATTTTTTGGTTAATTTTTATTTTAGTTTCCATGCGATTTGAGGTCCTGTGCTTTGGCACACCACACCACATGTGACACAAATCGCGGTGCCGTGCGCAAAAGGGTTAACGCTTTATGAAGTCCACCTTTCAGAATATCTATTCAGTACTGTATATGTTTGGTGTCGTTATTTTTATGTAAAAGAAGGGTACAAGGCAAGAAAACAAACAAACAACTCCTTCCATACAAAAAGTTACTTTGTACCTCGACACCATCCTAACACTACTGGTATGTTTATGAAGTCCAAACTGTCCGATTCCTTTCGTACAATAATTTGAGATGTGATCTTCATCTCCATTAAAGTACAAGTAAGTGTGTATCAGTATACAGAGAAAAGTATTATTTTTTGTGAAATGAACTTTACCCGCCGAGCCCCACCGATATACGATGCACATCACTACTTTTTTCCGCGGACAGACCCACTGACGTGCATCGTACATCATTCAATTGCAAGGCCCATCGTGTGCACATTTTTCAACATTCGCGGGTGATTTTTGGTAGGCATATGTGGGAGACCTTCCTCTACGTGCTGTCAAGCGGGGATACTGCCTGGCCCCACCTGACACCCCCTCCCACCCCCACCCCCCCACACTGGGCAATTCACCTGTTAGCAGTAACCTGGCCAGTAAATATATGTTGCCCCACGGTCTCTCCTATGACGAAATTCATGGTGAAAGTGATTCCTGAGGTGAAGGACAAAGAAACAAAGATGCTACAGGTAGAAACAGACAGAAGTGATGAGGTGGTAATGTTGTAAAGGAAGGTGCCATATGCAGGGGTTTTGGGTGAGTGAACAATGCTTTTATCACCTTATATTACTGTGTGAAAACCAATATAGTCTTGTACTACACATAAATTCGTACCAAATAAATAAATAAATACGTAATTTAAAGTGGCTTGAATTAGTTAACCCTTCCATAGTTCATTGTCTTTAGCAAGGTACCCTGAAAAAGAAGGAAAACGTAAGGCTGAATGACAACTGTATCAACATTTTTAAGCTCAGGAGGGCGATTTCTCTATTAATTTTCAATGTTTCTCACTAAAAGCGGAGGTTTGAGAAAAAAAAAAAGTTGAAAATCAGTCAGGTTCAGAAGGTGTGTTTCGTAAAAAATCGGTCGGGACTGGCTAGGTTAAAAAAAACAAAAACTCAATAAAACCCATTCTTTCTTTCATTTAAGAAAATACACAGGCCATTAAATGAAGGAATGCACTATATCTCTAAATCATGTGCCTGGATGTTTTCAAATGCCTGCATGTACTGAATATTACAATCACAGACAACACAAAAAAATTTTCAAAAATCAATTACAAGGAATGTTTACAGCATTTTATTTATCCTAAAAGTACCCCGTACTAGCCAGATTTGTGCCCCACACCTCCAGTGTTAAGGTATACTGTAACTTGTTCCTATTGTCTCATTACCTGCAGACAACACATTCACTTCCTAAACTGAATAAATATCCTTAAACAAACCAAATGAAATATGACATGAGTCTTTTCTGCTCAGCAAACATGTTCCTGAACATGACTTCGTTGCCATCAATAATGATGCACTCACTAACCTCTGAATACCTCCACAATAATAATAATAATAATAAAATAAATGTAGAACTTGTATATACACACTAAACAAAAAGCAAATTAAAATGTTTTATAACTGAAGTTCAATATGGCGAGGTTTTGGGGAGGCATACAGCTGTCTCTACCCTCTTCTCAATATCACTCCCTCACTGACAGTGCCGCTTGCCTCGCAACATCAAAAATTAATAAAGCATTCTTAACTATTCACAATTTAATAAAAACAGCCATTCACCTCAAAACACATCGAATTTAGTAAAAGCATTTAAACATTCATTGTTATGCCTTCGTAACACTGTCTCCCAGTTGCAGCCCCATTATCAAATAGCAGAACATAATTCTGCACTGTAAATGCCAAGGTGAATATCAGATAGAGAACTAGATAAATAAAATTATATGTTGAGAGGCACCGAGACATTCACTCTACCAACCTACTCCCCTACACACAATACTCATTAAACGTTACACAAAATCCTACGTCCCTACCTCCATTTTCTGCCAGTTTCAGCTGAAAGGTTAGGTAAGCGAGAAAGAGCCTTCTTATCCTGTTTTATTCTAACAGTTTAGTCAAAGAAGCTGCCAAACATGAGCTAACCAGCCTACTGCAACTATTTTCTTATTATTGCTAATGCAAACGTTTTTATTGAGTACAAGCGATTAGCGAAACTTTTCAAACTAGGGGCAACTGAATCAGACCACACTAACCCCTTCAGTGCTCGATGTTTCCTGAACTGAATAAAACCATCTGGTGAGCATAAATAAAGTACCCTACAAAATAGGAGTTGAAGGGCTATGATAAGCAGTTTATACTGTGCCCCTACCCTGAACTTTTCCCACTCCTCCCTCATTAAAAACACCAACTCTACACTCACACCCACACCCAGACATACAAGCACTGGGTTGAATTCACTTTCACTGATTAAGATAGCTTTTTGCTTGGGCAGCAATGACGCAGAGGGTGAACAGATCAATCACTCTGATCAGCAGTGAGGTAGAAAGGGTGAATGGGATCGACTGCTCTTATCGCTCTGTCAGCTGTGAATACAACAAAATGGCGGACACCGTGATGAATGCCCATCTGGCACAGCTAATTTCAAATACTGTATTATCTACTCAGTAAATTTTAACCCATTTTCATAACACAGTACTGTAAGTGGCTGATCCCTGATTCAACACTGCTAAAGTACACCAATCACTGCTGAAAAACAGTGTAGCTGTAATTTCAGGAATTACTGTTTAATGTTACAATTAATTTTCCTGTTTTTCTCAACCAGTAATATAAGACTGTTTCCTTTTACAATACTCTGGTCTTGAATGAAACAAAACACAAGAGTGAGAAGTCACTCTAGCATGGGATGATCGAATTTCCATACTGCTAGGCGTTAAACTGCAAAGTTGCTAAACTGCTAATAATGCTGTAATTTCATGAAGAATTATGTAATGCTGCAACTGTTTTTCCCATTTTTCACTAACAGTAATATAAGACTACTTCCTTCTATAATACTCTTGTACTGAATGAAACAAAATATCAGTAAGAGAAGCCAGTCTAACAAGGGTTACTTAATTGCCATATGAGCCAGATGTCTGTTACAATGACTCAAAAGCCATGCTAGCCAACATCTCCAATACGATTCCCTTGCTCATCAGTGAGTGGATGGCAAGTGAAGTGATCATTATTGCCTTTCTGAAGGTTAGCAAGGAGTTCACAAGTGATCATGTTCTGAGAGTAGGGGAACACTAGGTGCAAAATTGCTAAACTGCTAAAATTTCAAAAAGGAATTATTCAATGTTGCAAATGTTTTTCCCATTTTTCATTAACAGTACTATAAAACTGTTTCCATCCACCCATCATCCAATAACATGTTGCCCCACAGAAGAGCATAGCAGCCCGGGGCCAGGCAAGTTGGTCCTGATATTTAAGATGAGTGTGACCAGCTTCACTCATCCCTGGGTGGCATTATGTGAGCAATAAACCCCAACCACCTCTTGGATATAAACCTTCACCTTCCAATCTGACTGGAGCACCTTAATTACCCACTAAACCACCAGGTGCCAAAATTTGGTTATATGGTTACCACCCGCACAGTAAATAGTTTCCTGGTGTACAGGAAACCATTTGGCTTGTCACTCAGTGTAGAGTCACCCACAGGCAGAAGGACGAGGAAAGAATGAAGGAAAGAAAGACAGAAGAAGGAGTGTAAAGTCACCCGTAGGCAGAAGGACAAGGGAAGAATGAAAGAAAGAAAGACAGAGGAGGACTGAAGGAAAGAAGGATGGAGGAGAGGAAAGGGTAGACACCCGAGAGCAGCACTACATCAAGTGAATGGATGGTGAGCACCCCCATCTACCACAAAAAACTATATTCTTGCCTCAAATGAAACAAAATATCAGTAAGAGAAGCCAGCCTAACAAGCATTATTGAATTTCTATATGAGACAGACGTCTGTTACAATGACTCAAAAGTCATGCGAGCCAACATCTCCCATATGATTCCCTTACTAATTACTGAGTAGATGGCAAGCAAAGTGATCATCAGAAGGTTAGCATGGAGTTCAACAGCGATCATGTTAGCCTGCTAAAGCAGGGTGTATGCTAGCTAAACCCCCAGACCGTCACATGGCCAGTTGTAAACAAACCTGAATGACATGACCTTCGGTGTTTCTACTTGTAAAATCTGGGTATACCTGTATACACAAGTGAAAGTAACTTTTTACAATAAATCATAGGTCTTTATACTCTAGAAAATACTTGACTGCCAAGCAGCGATATGATCATCGTTTTCATTTTTGAAGGCTCCAACATGCTTGCATGCATCGGCCTTGGTCACCTAATGGCGGCTCTCCATGCTGCTCGATCCCTGGCAGCCTCCCTGGTCAGTCCCTTAACCCTTAGGTCATACTTAGCCCGCAGAGTCCCGACCGTTTTTTTAACCCAGCCTACCCCCAGATCCCGATCGATTTTCGACTTTTTGTTTTTTGGCTGAAACCTTCGCTTTTGGTGAGAAACATCGAAAATTCATAGTGAAATCGCGATCCTGAGGTAAAAAAATGTTGATACAGATGTCACTCAACCTTACGTTTTCCTTCTTTTTCAGGGTAGCTGGCTAATAATACGAACTATGGAAGAGTTGACTAATTCAAGCCACTTTAAATTACGTATTTATTTCATTTATTTGGTACAAATTTATGTGTAGTAAAAGTCTATAAAGTGGTAGGTGGTGGCGACCATTATCCACTCACTTGATGTAGTCCTGCCTACTTCTTCCTTAGCCTTTATCATTCTCTTTCTGAGCCTGCCCTCCTCTCTTCCTATTTCTCTCATCTTTCCTGTCACTTCTTATTGCTTTTCTTTCCTTTACAGGTGGCTTTACATTGAGTGACAAGTCAAATGGTTTCCATTAAACCAAGAAACCATTTACAAAGCTGGGTGGTAACCATATAACCAAACCATACATGCTCCCTATGTGTCAACAAGTGGGTTGGTGGAGGGTTAGTGCCCCTCCCTGTAAAACAAATAACTCAGAGTCAAATGGCCACCCCTTGCGGGATTGTGGCGTCTGGCAATAGATAGATAGATAGACAGAAACGTCTATAATGGTTTTCACACAATAATATAGGCGTTTATAAGCATTGTTCACTTACCCAAAACCCCAGTATATGGCACCTTCCTTTATGACAATACAACCTCATCACTTCTGTTTGTTCCTACCTCTAGCCTCTTTGTTTCTTTGTCCTCCACCTCAGGAATCACTTTCACCGTGAATTTCGTCATTAGAGAGACCGTGGGGCAACAAACGTTTACTGGCTAGGTTGCTGGTAACAGGTGAATTGCCCAGTGTGGGGGGAGGGGGGGTTAGGAGGGGCCAGGCAGTACCCCCGCTTGACAGCAGGTAGAACAAGGTCTCCCACATATGCCTACCAAAAATCACCCGCGAATGTTGAAATATGTGCACACAATGGGCCTTGCAATTGCGTGACGTACGATGTACGTCTTTGGGCCTGTCCGCGGAAAAAAGTAGTGACATACACCGTACGTCGATGGGACTCGGCGGGTTAATGACCTCGTCCCATGTCTTTCTCGGTTTACCCCTCCCAACCCCTCCCCCAATATTAACACTTCTCACCCTCTGTACCCAATTATCATCCCCCAGCCTCTCCACATGTCCAAACCACCTCAGCCTACCTCTCCTCATCACAACACCAATACACTCCAGTCCCATCCTACCTCTCAACTCTTCCATCGTAAACCCAGCACCCCGAAAGCCTTGCGCGCAGGGACGCACTGCACATCCACCTAATCATTGTTATTTCTGTATGTTTAAAACTGCAAATATCCTCTTCCTTTACTGCCCAGGTCTCACTACCATACAGCATCACACTCGTAACACATGCTGCATACAAAGACCCCTTAGCACGTAAGGAGAGTCCTCTCAATGTCAGGAGAAGCAACAGCTCCCTGAAATTCTTCCAACCACTTCTCACCCTAGCAACCGAGCTAACTCCAGCCCCACCTCCGGCACATAACATGTCTTCCAAATAACAAAACTCCTCCACACACTCAAGAGACTCATCAGCAAGTTCAATCCTTTCATGCCTAACAATCTCCACCTGCTCTCCCCGACACACCGCACACATAAAATCAGCATTATCTCGCAGTCTACCTCTAATACCACTCCATCTCTTGTGCACCCATTTATCACAAACACTACACAAGATGAAATTACTTCCCACACCCTTGTGGCAAACTGCACATGGCCACTCTCCCTCTCCTCTGATTGTACTGCCACCAACCCTAGATATCATCACTTTTGTTTTATCTGAATTTACCCTTAAGCCCTTGTGCCCCATACCATCTCTCCACTTCTTAAATCTTTCCTCCGCCTCCTTTTCATTTCTGCAATCAACACCAAATCATCACCATACATCTCCCACGGGAGTCCATCTCTGAAGTCACGTGAGAGGGCTTCAAGTACCACGATAAACAACAAGGGACTCAAAACTGACCCCAGATGCACACCAACATTCACGGAAAACTCATCACTCAAAACTCCACTCACTCTTACCTGAGTGCGAGCACCCACATACATGCCCATAACCACCCTAACCAGCCACTCTTCCAACCCCAGCTTTCTCATTGCCCACTTCACCACCTCTCTAGGGACTCTGTCAAAGGCCTTTTCCAAATCAACAAAAACAAAATACAATTCCCTTTTCTTGCCAATATATTTTTCCTGAAGCTGTCGAACAATGAATATGGCATCAGTGGTCCCCCTGCCTGGCATAAACCCAAACTGCATCTCATCAATATTCACTCTTTCTCTAATCATACCTTCTAGAACTCTCTCCATTACTTTCATTATCTGATCTAAGAGCTTTATACCTCTGTGATTTCCCCTTTCCAGGGCATCACCCTTCCCCTTGTACACATTTACAATTACACTCTTCAGCCAATCATCTGGGACAACACATTCATATATAATCATATTTATCAGGTCAGTGACTAACCTCACCTCAGTATCTCATGAGGCCTTCAACATTTCGGCAGTCAACCCAGACACACTTACCGCCTTCCCCACCCGGATCCTGCCTATTGCCTCACTCACAGTAGCAGCATCAATCAAAGGCCAAGGTCCAAACACTGGATCTGCTGGCTCCAAACCTTCCCTATCCCAGTCAAACTCCTCATTCAACAACTGGCTATAATGCAAATATCCCGATTATCCCTCTTCACCTGATTTGCCACCCTAAAAATCGTATTTTTCCTTCCTCCATGATTTAGATTATCAAGTAAAAGTCTCTGTGACTCAGACTTCGCCCTGTATACCTCTCTTCTAGCCCTGCGCTTGGCAGCTAAGTACTCCTCCTAGTTACCACCCTTCCTCCATTCCCGGAAAAGCCTTGTTTTCTCCTTAACTGTGGCTTCTACACCCTCATCCCACCACCAAGTTACTTTATGTCTTGGTGGGCCTCTTGTCCAACCGCATATTGCATCGGTAACTCTCAAGAGGATTGTTCTTAAGGGCTCTATAATGTTCATTAACGCCTCTATCGAAGGCTCCCTGTTCAGCCACCACTCTCCTCATCTCACTATAAAAGGTATCCCTTACTGATTGGTTTCCCAGCTTCCATATCTTCCTCCAAGGTACATATGTCCTCCTTCTCATCACTCGTTCCTTAAGCACCATGTCACAAATCAACAGTTTGTGCTGCTGCACACACTCCTCGCTTCCTATAACTTTAACATCCCTCACTAATCTCCTATCAACCCTCCTGACCAGAAAATAATCTATCTGGCTACTATTTCCCCCGGACTCGTACGTAATCAATCTACTCACTCTTTTTCTAAAATGTGTGTTGCACACAATCATGTCCATAGCCTCCCCAAACTCAAGTATTCTTTCCCCTTCCGCATTCCTCTCACCATATGCACATCCTCCATGGACTCCTTCATAACCTTAAGCTGCTTCACCCACATGACCATTTAAATCCCCTCCCAGAACCACAACCTCATCATCGCCCATACCACCTACTACACGTATTAAATCATCCCAAAATCTATCCTTCTCTGCGTCATCCAATCCTACCTGTGGAGCATATGCCGATATAATTGAAATCATTTTCCTACTGATCAAAATTTTCACTACTAATATCCTATCACTTACTCTCGTAACATTCATGACATATTTCACCCATTTCTCCACAACCAACACCCATACACCCCCGTATCTGTCAGTTCCCCCCTGCCAAAACAACTTATAGTAGCAATCCTTCCCAACAATCTTTCTGGCTGATCCACCCCTGTACCGGACTTCCTGGAAACATGCCACATCCACCCACCTCCTACTGAATGCCTCAACAACTTCCCACGATCTTCCCCTCACACTTCCCACATTCCACGAACCCACTCTAAACTCCCTGGGTGATTTACTGTCCTCAAGCTTGCTTTGATGCTTATACTTGTAAGTCACAGTCGGTGAGATAAAGGGGGTAAACATTCCAAAGGCCCGACCCATTTCACAGACCTAGGTCCAGGCAATGGATCTGGGACCCTAGCCCACCAGCTTACCAGTGGCTGTGGTAGTGGCCTCGGGGTACCCTACCAGGACAGCTGCAGGGACACTCTCCAAGCGCGCCTTGGCACTGCAACTGCCCCGTCATTATACACCCACTGATAGGGCAGCCTCCTGGGGCGCTACTCCCAGGTTCGGTAGCCTGGGAACCGCAATGCCCTGTACCCTCTAGCACAGGTTCGAGCCCCATCTCGCCCCGGACCCATGATCTATGCCAGCGGAACCCCCATCACGCCTCCCCCCAAAAGTCTGCCACTATGTAGGGGGGCAAAGTTTTCTGGCCACATGCCCTTGCTGGCGTCAACCCCTGTAACATAGTGGGACACGTTGTGTGATATGTAAAGCGCATGCGGTGTAGTGCACAGGATAGTTAGAGGAAATGTTTGGGAGAGTATGCTGGTCTACTCTCCATGTTACTGTCACACTGAAAAGGTCAGCAAAGGGGGATGGTTAGGTAGCTAATGAAACAAAAGCTCCAGTTCTATCTATCACCAGCATTCCCATTCCCCTCAGGAGTATCACCCTGTTCGGGCCGTGCTACAGCCTCCTCCTCGTGGGGATATTTAACCCTTTCGCTGCATTTTACGACTATAGTCATTCTATGAATTATTCCCTTTCACTGCAGAAATCGACTGTAGTCGACGGGCCTCAAAAAACGGTTTGAACTGGCCGCGCAGTACTCCAGGCTCTCGCTGACGTTGCTATGGCAACGGTGTCCTAGAAAGTGTTGCCATCACTCGGTGGCAAGTCAAAATACCATGTCAACAAACATGCCTGCAAAGCTGATCGGGTGCTTGGCCGAGTGTCGCCATTCTATGGATTTTTACCAGTTTAGGCGAGTTATATGCAATGTAATGCGATTAGATATTTCTTAAGAAGGTGCCGGACGGGTAAGTGTGTAGAAAACGCTTGATAATGAATATAATATTACGGCAAACACCGGACCTTTACACATCAGCTGGCCAGCATCTCGGCATCCTTTTATTTAAATCCTCGGCAAATTTTTTATTTATTCATCGCCCTGCTGACTCTCGCTGACGTTGCTATGGCAACGGTGTCCTAGAGAGTGTTGCCATCACTCGGTGGCAAATCAAAACATCATGTCAACAAACATAACTGATAACCTAACCTTGCTTAACTACCTAATAATTTAACCTATCCTAACCTGGGCTCCAGTTGGATAATTGGGAAACAAAATCCACTTCTAATTGAAATCCACTTCTTAGTATGTTGAATAAGATTCTTCCATTATGCCGGAAACAGTCGTAGGTACGGCCTAAAGAACGTGATGATGATAAAGGAGGAAATCTTTCAGCAAGAGAAGGTAATTATTACCAAATTCAAAGTAGAATAATACAGAAAACAAACTAGAGGAATATGAATTGAACTGGTAAAGTCTTTAGGCTGTATGCTTAGACGAAAATTTATGGGTTTCACAACATATGTGATTATTAAGGAATTTTAGTGCTGGCAATGGATATGTAAGTATTAGGCAATCACAAAAGTGTTGTAGACAATTAACTAATACCATTTTGATTTTTTGCTGGAGAATTGACACTTTTTGAGAACCGAGCTGAAAATAAATTCCGCAGCAAAAGGGTTAAAGGTAATTTTGAGACAAAAAAGTGCATCTTATACCCCACGAAATATGGTAATATGAAAATTATTGAATTGAAAATGGGTGACTTTTGGGTGGATTGCCGTACCAGGGACATCACTTTCGCCATCTTAACCGCCCTTTGAGATTTTCGGCCCTCCACCGATTGCATCTGTGCCAGATTCAGCCAGGCGCACATAGAGCGCACCATCACGCAGCGTTATTTGTACTTAAACGGCCACTGTACACTAACTTTTTATGGCAGACTAATGAATTTGGTACCTTTTTAAAGCTGAATAGTTGCTCTTTATCGTAGTATGGTTGAAAAAAGTAAATACAATAGCCAAAAGGCCAATAAGACGAGCAGAAATTAGCTGAAAAGGAAAAATTGCACACCCTTCCGTAGAAAGATATTTGTAAAAAAAAAAAAAAAAAGCATTAAAGTCATGTGAAATCTGATACCACCATGTCCTTTCTATTGATATATAGGTTACGGAAATTTATGTTAGTTTTCACAGAGAAAAGCGAAAGCTCTCGCTGTCACCTTAGAAATATCCATGCTGGTAATACCGATATTATTCACGGTAAAAACCTATTTATTATGTATATCTATCTGATATACTCATCACTGTAAAAACAAATACAGTGAAAGCTCGATTATCCAGCCTTCGGTATATCCGGGCCGTGACTGAATGGTCCAGTGGTACAGTAATACATAGAGTTATTCGTACGATAGCTCCGGTTTAAACACGAAGCATCCGGTTCCTAGCGAGCGAGGCACGGGTAAACGAGCGTGAGTCTGTCCCCCCACCCACACCTGCTCACAACTCGATCACATGGATGGCAAGGTGGAGTTTTGTTAGGCAACTGATAACCTAACCTAGTCTAACCTTGCTTAACTACCTAATAATTTAACCTATCCTAACCTGGGCTCCAGTTGGATAATTGGGAAACGAAATCCACTTCTAACTGAAATCCACTTCTTATTATGCTGAATAAGATTCTTCCATTATGGCGGAAACAGTCGTAGGTAAGGCCTAAAGAACGTGATGATGATAAAGGAGGAAATCTTTCAGCAAGAGAAGGTAATTATTACCAAATTCAAAGTAGAATAATAAAGAAAACAAACTAGAGGAATGTGAATTGAACTGATAAAATCTTTAGGCTGTATGCTTAGACGAAAATTTATGGGTTTCACAATTTTAGGGGACGAAATGGAACAGAAATGTTTACTAATCAGAAAAAAATTACTCTACCATCTCACGTGTTCTCTTAAGTTAGCATTCAGTTTCACATTCTTCATTAGATATTGCTCTTCCCATTTCAGACTGGCAGAGCATATAGTTATTTCTGTCTCTTTCAGTTCAGTGTACATTATGTTCATTCTTTTGTTCATTCTTAAGTGTGTGTGTGTGAAAGAGAGAGTATTGATGCAAACAATAATGTAGTCCATTCACCCCTTCACAGTTGTCGGCCTTGAACGATGCTTTACTGTACCGGTGTCAGTGACAGTGAGTTAAAAGCTATAAAAAAAACTGCAAGCAATTATGGGAAGGGATCGAAGGTCACTGATATGTTTACACGACCCTACTCTACTGTCGCAAGCAGCCAGGCAGTCACTTCCTCTCAGATGTCTTCGCCGATATGTTTAGATGCTAATGTAACATGCCCCTTAATTTTGAGTAAGTTTCTTCCATTATGCTGAAAACAATAGTAGGTAAGGCTTAAGGAACATTATGATAATAAGAGAGGAAATCTTTCTGCGAGAGAAAGGTAATTTACCACCCTCAAAATAGGCAGAAAAATACAGAAAACAAACTAGAGGAATATAAATTGACTTGGCAAGGTCATTAGGGTGTATGCTTACACGAAAATTTATAGTTTTCAGAATTTTAGGGGACGAAATTAAGCAAAAATGTTTACAAGTCAGAAGAAAAAAAAAAAACTTTCATCTCATGTCTTCTTATAAGTTACCATCCCACATTTTTTGTTTGATGTCGCGGTTCCCAACACATTTCGGACCGACAGAGCATACAGTTATTTCTGCTCTTTGCAGATGAGTGTACATTTACTGCTCATTCTTCGTTCATTGTTATGTGTATGTTTGAGACAGTATTGATACAAATAATTATGTATTTCCATTAACCCCTTCACAGCTGCCATCCTTGAACAATGCATTATGCACCGGTGTCAGTGACGTTGAGTTAGGGAGCTATAAAATCTGCGAACAATTATGGGAAGGGAATGAAGGTCACTGGTATGGTTATACAAACCTGCTGTACCATCCCAAACAGCCAGGCGGTCACTTCATCACAGATGTTTTCGTCAATATGTTTTAATGTTAATGTAACATGCGCCCTAATTTTATTCTTTCACAATTCATAGCAAATCAGAAGATGGGTTTAGGGACAAAAAAAAAAAAAAAAAAGTGCACCAGACGAGTCTTACCATATCTGTAAGAAAAAGAAACGGATTTTAAAACTTAGAAAAAATGGTTCCAAGGCCTGCCACAGGAGCACGCAAATTTCTGAACTCACTGCCATTGAGGGGGCTAAACATACGCTCTACTGTAAGCAGTAAAAGCATCTTACCAAATCAGTTCATCCTGATTTTCTGTTATGTTTTTCTGATTGTTTCTGGGTTGGCAAATAAGCATTTCTTGTTAAATCTGTTTCCCCGTTGTTTTTAGCTGTTCTGCTGGTGTGCAACTCTTGTTGTTAGTTAACGTAATGGCAGAAGATACCGTTCTGATCTCATTGTTTAACCAAACCTGGCCTAACTTAGCTTAACTGCACCTAATAATTTAACCTAACTTAATCTCCAGTTTGGAAGCTGGGAAACGAAATCCACACTTGAATATGCTGAGTTTCTTCCACTGCGCTGGAAACAATCGTAGGTACAGTTGTGTTCATGAGTCCCAATACACAGGTGTTTTTGTTGTCTATTGCAGTGCTCACTGCTTTTGGAATTTGGAACTTCTGTGCTTACTGCCTGATACACTGAACATAATTTGGTCGGTTAGCAAGTGAAATAGTTCAACATCCTACCAACAGTGCACACAACAGCAGACAAGACAACTACATGTGTATCATGACTCACGAACACGACAGTACAGCTTCAGGAACGTGACGATGATAACACAGAGGAAATTTTTCAGCAAGATAAAGAAATTTACCAAACTGAAACTAGAAAAATAAAGAAACAAGCAGGATGCATATGCAAAGATTTGGTAAGGTCTTTCTGCTACGTTAAGTGTACATTTACCGATAAATAAATCAGTCTAACAGTACTTGTTTTTTGTTTCCGCTGGATTAATCATGATTTCCGACTATTCAGTCACCCCTTCACACCATATAGCCTGGATAATCGGGCTATCTCTGTAGTTGGAAAAGGATAAACAGGATAAGGTATGTGGAACAAGGTCAGACACGAGATGGAAAACATGCCAAAAATATTTATTGTTTCGTATGACTCGAATTCGAGTCATCAGAATCTAAACGGTTGGATTTATGGTGACTCGAAAACGCATCGTCGGAATCTATCTATCTATAGCCCGATGCCCTAATCCCGCAAAGGGTGGCCGCAGACAAAACGCCTCCAAGTCGCTCTGTCACCCACCATTTGCCTACCTTCATCCCAGTTCACTGCCCCTTCCCTCATATACCTCTCAACTCCATCCCTCCCCCTC
>JAGKTI010006796.1:0-21864 GCA_018397915.1 Birgus latro | reverse complement strand
CCTCGGTCTTCCCCTCCCTCTCCCTCCCTCCACCCCACCTGCATACACCCTCTTAGTCAGTCTTTCATTCTCCATTCTCTCCACATGTCCACACCACCTCAGTGTATTTCTTCTAATCGTCTCAACCACATCCACATCCACCCCACAACGTTCCTTCACTTCTTCATTCGTCAACCTGTCCCTCCATGTCACTCCACATGCTCCTCTCAAGTAACTCATTTTCAATGCTCTCACTCTTGCTTTGTTACCCTCTAGCAAGGTCCATGCCTCGCTTCCATACGTCAGGGTAGGGATCACGATATCATCATGCAGTGACTTCTTGACTTCCATACTCACCTCCCTATTTCTCATCACCGCTTTCAGTGAACCAACAACCTTCCTTCCCTGCTGTACCCTTTCAAGCATTTCATCCTCAAAACTTCCATCCTTACTCATCACACTACCCAAGTACTTGAATGCACTCACATTCTCCATATCCTCACCATCCAACCTCACTGTGCATTCTATGACTTCATTCCTCTCAAACACCGTAACTTTACTCTTGTTTACACTGACTTTCAGATTCCTTGTCTTACACACTGTCCCAAATTCATTCACCAAACCTTGCAACTCCCATTCATCTTCACTCAACAAAACTGTATCATCAGCAAACAACAACACCAGAATCATCCACATCTCACCATCATTCAACAGAGCCACTCCCACATCCACTGCCCTACCTTGCACCTCCTTTACAACCTCATCCATGTATAAATTAAACAGCCATGGAGACATCACATAACCCTGTTTCAGTCCCACTTTCAGATCAAAGAACTCACTCAGCTCACCATCCACTCGCACAGTAGCCCTAGCTCCTACGTACATACAGTAGGCGCGGAAAGTGTTGACGCCATCTTAAAAAAAGAAAACATTTTTGTGGTTAGCAAGGAGAAACAAATAAATAAACACTCACCATTGAATTTAGTACTTACTGGCATTCCCCTTCACCTTTATTATCTTCATAAGGCATCTGGGGAGACTGATGGCGTAGTTTTGCAGAAAAGACGGACTAAAACTGCTCCATAGCTGCAGCCTCAAGTTTAGGCAAAGATGATGTGCCCATACTAAGCAGCTGCCGCTTCATGTGTGCCCATAAATTCTCAATGGGATTGATATCTGGGCTGTTTCCGGGCCAATCTCGAATAAAGGGAACCTCACAGTCTGTTAGCCACTGTTTCACTGACTTTGCAACATGTGCAGGGGCAGAATCTTGCATAAATACTCTTGCCTTGGTTTTATCAAAAGAGTCACTTAAAACATCACATAAGAGCTCCAAATAATTGTTCTGGTTCACTTTTTCATTTGCAGGTAGAATTACCAACCTACCAACACCATAATATGTAAAGCAGCCCCAAGCCATGAGTGAGGCTGGGTATTTAACAAACTTGGAAGTGTACTTAGGATCCAGGGGGTCACTGCCTGGTTTGCGGTACACTCGTGATGAAGGGGTACCAGTGACAGTAAATGTTGACTCATCACTCCAAAGCACAGTTTTCCATTGCTCCTCACTCCAGGCAAGATATTTCTTACAAAAATTTACTCTCTTTTTCTTCTGAAGTGCAGTTAGCAGTGGTTTGTTACAAGCACAAAAACTCCTGTAGCCCAGATCGTCGTGCAACAGCTGCTGCACATTTCTGACAGATACATCTGCCAGCAACTGTGGGTTCTTTTCTTTTAAATCCCGTGCTGTTAGCCTTGGATCCTTGCTAACTTGCTTTGAGATCAGTTGACGGATCCTGAAGGTTGTCTTACGAGGTCTCCCAGGCTTGGGAAGTGGAGTGGGAGGAATGGCCTCCCCACTGTCCTTGAACTGCTTCACCAGTCTCTGCACTGTCCTCAGTCTAACACCATCTGATTTGCAATAAATGGGAGTTTGTGGCCAGCTCTGTATAAAGTAATCACTTCCACACGTTTGTCCTTGCTTGTGGTTACTTTAGGCATGATGAGAATGTGGTAGGTAACCAAATAACTGTGTTATTTGAGTCAAAACATGCCCTCGTGGTGCATCACACAGAGACAATCCTCCTCCTGTGGCTGCCCAAACATTACTGAGCCTGCTCCTGTGGTGCCAAACCTATCAAGCAGGGTTGCCAGCTCCCGTTGAAAAAGCGTCAGCTCATTTCGCATCACAGGGGAGGGTAGTATTGACCCTACTTCACTTAACGCGAAAAAGAATGACGTCGGCAAAAAAAGTCAATACTTTCCGCGCCTACTGTACTCTTCACAGCACTCAACAATTTCACCTCCACTCTTCATATATTCTTTTCCACATACCTTGCCTATCTAGTCTGTCATAAGCTTTCTCCAAGTCCATGAGGACAGCATACACTTTCTTTCCCTTCTCTAGATACTTCTCCACTAAACATCTTAGAACAAATATCTGATCTATACACCCTGTTCCCTTCTTAAATCCCCCTTATTCTTCTCCAACTAACTCCTCTGTTATATGCCTAACCCTGTCAATAAGTATTCTACCATACATCTTTCCAGTCACACTAAGAAGGCAAATACCCCTATGGTTACCACATACTTCTCTCTCCCCTTTTCCTTTATATAAAGGAACAATTATACCTGATTTCCAGTCCTCTGGAACCCTTCCCTCTTCCCAAGCCATTTCACAACAATCTCACCCCCATACTTCAGCATTTCTCCACACACTCCATCAATTCCTGGGGCCTTTCCTGTCTTGATCTTCTTCACTGCTTCCACTACTTCTGCCCTACTGATCTCTTCCTCCCTCCTCTCACCTCTTCTTCTCCCAGCCATTCCCCAACCACTTATACTCGCACTGCTCACTCTCTCTCTACATTCAACAGACCTTCAAAGTGCTCCTTCCATCTCCTTAATTTCTTTCTCTTCTCCACCAACAATCTATTATTCCCATCTTTCACTCCCCTACTATTTCCCTTTTCACACTGTCTTACTTTCTTTACCTCCTTCCAAAACAATTTCTTACTCTCCCTCCACTTTATACTCAGATTCCTCCCAAACTCCTCATCCACTTTCTTCTTACTCTCCTTCACCTCTCTTCTCCAGCTCACATAAACCTCTCTCTCATCTCCTCTACCTCTGCTCGCTAGCCATTCACTATATGCCTTCTTCTTTTGTTCCACAGCTCGTTTCACCTCATCATATGCTGTCCCTTGCACACCCCTGCATCTCCTCCTCACTCCACAAACCATCTCACACACTGCGCCTATCTCTTCTGTGAAAATCTTACATACATCTTCCACCTCTTCCATCTGCTCTAATTCATACCCTCCCAATCTTTCTTCCACTATGCTCTTATACTCTGCCATTTTCTCACTTTCTTGTAACTTCTCCACTCTTCTCACAGGAGCTATTTCCTCATATCTTCCCCTTGGTCTCTTCACCCACTTTCTTCCCAGCCGTAACTTGGCCATCGGTCAGAGAGTCCATTACCCCACCCTCTCCACACTCTTGCATCCAACACTTGTCTTCTCATTCGCTCATCCACACACATGTAATCTATCATTGCCTTTCGTTCTACAAATTCACCATCCAACCTCCTTATGACTCTCCATGTATACCTGTGGATCATCTTGTGCCGAAACTAGGTGTTGGCGATTGCCAACCCCTTACCAGCACAGATGTCCACCAGGGCACTACCATTCCCATCCACCTCAGCTGGCCCACCCCAATGACCAACCAATCCATCCACTCGTACATTCTCAACTTTGCCATTCATGTCTCCAATCAAAAACACTCTCTCGCTCCTCTCAAACTTGTCCATACATGCTTCTACACTTGCCCAAAACTCATCTTTCAATCTTGCCACTCGGTCGGAATCTCAAAGGGTTAAAATCATGGTTTAGCGAGTTTGCCTGGTTTGACAAAGAATTTTCTGACAATATAATTCCTGAAAATCTTTACGACAAAATTCTGACGTCTTTTGGGCCAAGGCAAACATTTGGTGAAGAATACTGAAATTTAGTATGGACATAAAAGTGACACCTTTTTTCTCAATCACTAATGACCCCACAGCAGTTGCTTACATGTGGTCAACATTTTCTGCTCAGTCAGAGAGACTGGGTTTAAGCAACATTTAATGTGAAATACTACAACTCACTTTACTAAAACGTACCCGAGACAGTAAGCAACTCTTCTAATAAAAATGACCAACATTAAAAGTTTTGCCATGACCTTTGCCATTTAACGGAGTACTTATGAAACCCTGTCTGCAAATGTTAATTACAGCTAAAAGCTCATGTTTATTAATACTACATTGTACTCACCTTCCTTCTAATTCTTATCAGTTCAACAAGATTTTGTTCATATTTAATACTTTCTACGAAATCACATTTCTTTTTGGAGCACCTAACCAGACGATACTGGAGCTCCCTCCTTTTCTGTATCAACTTCCTGTGGAAGACACAAGACAAATTTGTCAATACAGTACACTGTAATGGATCTCAGTAAGATTGCCACACAGCTTTTTAGCCTAAATGTTGCAGCACTGCCACACTGCAGGGGGGGGGGGAGCACAATAATAAGTATATAAAACAGAATGCCTGTAGGCTTGTTACTCAACCATTATTATATCTAGAAATTACTCTGAAAGAGCAATGATAATTCACATAACTAAATACTGAGTCAGGAACTGTCAGCTTTGCTAATTACAGTCTGGAGAGCAGTACACTGTGATGATTTAAGTGTTCATTTCTTTAATTAATATGGCTAAAACTTCACAAACTCTATCAGAGTTATATGCCATTTGCATGGTATTTCCAGTCAAATCAGATTGCACAAAGCTTACCACATCACCTTGCAAGTGTTGATGTCAACCTGTCCTATGTCGTACTCCATGTTAATTAAGATTTCACTGGTTAGGTGTGATCTGACAAGGGCTATAATCATTAAATTTCCTTCTCTTGTTAATTCCTCAAGATATGGGACTTTTACCTTGTCTGTCAAAAATAGCCCTTGTGTATTCCCCATACGGCATTGCTCTAACATACCACGGTTACTGTTGGAATCCTGGTCATAAATTGTACATGTGGATGAGGCCAATCTACTCAACTGACGGTTTGTTAGTAACAAAATCTGATTCCTTATTTTTGTGTGCTGGGTCTCTTTTTCCTGCCAATTCTGTAAGAACCTGAATCAGGTATATAAAATGCTTGCTAGTTTCCCTGGAGGTCTGCATTGTTCATCAGATATTGTATATTACTGTACTATTGTCTTTTAATATATACGCCTTTGGTTATGTCAAATGGAGACAATTTGTCTTGGAAAGTGGGTAAGACTTATAAATCTATCTGTCTATATCCAAACACAGATAATTATGATCACTACCTTGTTCCCTTTCACCCTACTCCATTTTTCTATATGGGGAACTCCCAGTATCCACAGTACCTGCACCCAAATTTTAGTGTATTCTTCCCCCCCCCCTCCCCACCAAAACTCTTCAACTGAATCAATCTCTTTTTTTCTGAACTTTCAGTGAAAAAAATATCTCCTACATAAGATTTTTCATTTCAACTGCATGCATCAAAACCCTTCAGCTGACTCAGTATTCCCCTTAACCTGGGAGAATCCTTCTAAGGCCACCTGACTTAATTCCATCTAACCCATATGTTACTGTTATCTAAATTCAGTTGCAGGTATTGTGCTGCTGTCAATCTGTTATGTGCATTTATGACTGGATATTAACTGGGGGAGGTTAATTAAAAGTGCTCCAAGAGTAATTGTCTATGGTTCTTGACAGAACCTCATACAGCCCATGTTATAACCACCTTAGTATCCAAAAACATCACTATCCAAAATAATTTTCCTTGACATAATCCTCTCAGATACCTGCGGTTCCCTGAATAATCTGTGTTCATGGTGCTATATATTGGTTCAAACAGCCCAACTGCAATAAGCATGTCTTCTCTTCTACATTCTCCCAAATGTTTTTTATTTTATTTTTTTAGTTACTAGACTTGCTACCATTTCTGCCATTGTTAACCTTCTGAATACCAAAACTGAATGATTAGTTTATTATAAAAACCACAGCAATTACATACTGTATCTAGCTTCATGGTGTGAAACTGTTAGAAATTATGTCTACATGTTTAATCACTGTAAAAAAAAAAAAAAAAAAAGAGCAAATAACCTGTACCTTGCTGTTTTTTACCTTAGTCATTAATGTAGTTATTCCAAATGCACACAAACAATAATATGCCTTGCAGAGTAATGCTGAATTTAAGCAAAAGAAATACCTTACCAATTCATTTCTTCCAGTTGTTCCTATATTTTTCTAATCATGTTTATTGGTAGGTGGAGGCACTCACCATCCACTCACTCGATGCAGTGCAGCTCTCAGGTGTCTGCCCTTTCCTCTCCTCCATCCTTCTTTCCTTCCATCCTCTTCTGCCTTTCTTCCCTTCATTCTTTCCTCGTCCTTCTGCCTATGGGTAACTTTACACTCCCTCTTCTGTCTTTCCTTCATTCTTTCCTCTTCCTTCTGCCTGTGGGTGATTCTACACTAAGTGACAGGCCAAATGGTTTCCTCTACACCAAGAAACCATTTACTATGATGGGTGGAAACCATATAATCAAATGTTGGCACCTGGTGGCTTAGTGAGTAATTAAGGTGCTCCAATCGGATTGAGCCGGTGATGGTTTATAACCAAGGGATGGTTGAGGTTTATTGCTCATGTAATGCCACTCAGGGATGAGTGAGGCTGGTCACTCTCATCTTAAATGTCAGGACCAATTTGCCTAGCCCAGGGCTCCTACACTCCTCATGAGGCAACACAAAATTATGATGAATGCATGTTTATTGTTTCCCACTAACTTTATCCACGTTTATTCCGATTCCCCGATACATTTGTTTCCCATGCATAATGGCAGATGCAAACTCAAACCTTCTGAAATCAACCCAATTTTATTGTTATTAGCCTAACTGGGAGTGTGGATTTGTGCTGACACTGCAGCCCACCATCACAGTCCTGGAAGGAAGAGGAGAGATGAGAACTGTCGATGGGCACAGGTGGAGCCCTCACTCAAGCGGGGATGTCTCTTCCAGGCAGGTAATTCATCCAGACTTATCAATGCCACCACATAAGGGCAGCCCTCTCCAGCGACGCATCCCCCTGACACTTAACCATCTACACACCTCTTCAAGTTAACACAGTTCACACTACAAACTTGAGTGTGATAAAAAAAAATACTGTCCAACTTTATCTTCAGCTGACAAGCCCAGGTGCTCTCCCAAAACAAAAGTTCTCAATTCAGAATAATTTCCAGTGGTGTTCCACAGGGATCCTTTCATCTCCACTTCATATCTTTTCCTTCATGACTTGCCAGCCTCTCCTCCTTCTGTAACATTACTAACCTCTGCCAAAGCCTTGGCAAAAACTTCAAAACACTCCTAAGCTCAGCAAGCAGTGGCCCATCTCCAACTATAACTATACAGTAATCCCTCCATTATTCGGAAGTCCAATACTCGGACATACTACTCGGATATTGTGGGCTGCCCAACCCCCAGAATGCCAAAAAATTCGGAAAAAATCAGAAAAAAAATCGATTTTTGGGGACTGCGTCAGTTTGAATTTCCCGCCCGCGCTGATCGGCTATGTTTACGCTCATGGCGCCTGTCTGTCGGTCGCCATTACCCACTCAGCTACTGCCTCGTGAACACCTCCGACAATGGCGACCGAAGTGATTGCTTTTGTGGTGATACCCTACCTCCTACAGTGCTTGATACTGCTCTTCACCTTCTTCATCATGTGTGTGATGATGGAATTTACTGTTATGTACAGTGCAGTGAAGTGATGTGATTCCAGTTATAAAAAAAAAAACATTGTGGAAAGTACTGGTGATAAGTGCTGGTGATTCTCAATTGGAAAGGTATGTCAGGTGCAAGGTCTTCCTGTCAGAGTCTGAGATGATAGAGTGGGTTATTACATCAGGACGGCAGCTTCTTGTTCGCAAGTACCCTAAATTCATGCCTAACCTGTTTTCATCATGCTGTAAAAGTGTTAAAAAATTACCCAAAATGTTATTCATAATTTCCTGCTTGCAATTTAATTTTTTCATGCATGGTTCATAAGTGCACTAGCTAGGAAAAAGGTGGAAGCCAGTGAATTTCATATTCGGTCATAACCTAACCTAACCTAACCTAACCTAACCTAACCTATGGTTACCATAAAGATTTTCATGCCTAACCTGTTTTCATCATGCTGTTAATGTGTTAAAAAATTACCCTAAATGTTAATCATAATTTCCTGCTTGCAATTTAATTTTCCCATGCATGGTTCTTAAGTAAAAAAGCTAGAAACAAGGTGGAAGCAGTTAATTTCATGTCCGGTCCTAACCTAACCTAACCTATGGTTACCATAAAGATTTTCATGCCTAACCTGTTTTCATCATGCTGTTAATGTGTTAAAAAATTACCCTAAATGTTAATCATAATTTCCTGCTTGCAATTTAATTTTCCCATGCATGGTTCTTAAGTAAAACAGCTAGAAAAAAGGTGGAAGCAATTAATTTCATGTCCGGTCCTAACCTAACCTAACCTAACATTGTGTTAATCATAATTTCCTGCTTTTAATTTAATTCCTTCATGCATGGTTCTTAAGTGCACCAGCTAGGAAAAAGGTGGAAGCAGTGAATTTCATGTCCAGTCATATCCTAACCTAACATTGTGTTAATCATAATTTCCTGCTTTTAATTTAATTCTTTCATGCATGGTTCTTAAGTGCACCAGCTAAGAAAAAGGTGGAAGCAGTGATTTTCATGTCCAGTCATAACCTAACCTAACCTAACCTAACCATTTTTCTGGTAGCAATTTACATCATTTACTGTATTTCATCCTTTGTATCCAATAACTTAGTGCATAAAATGTGAGAAAAGATGATTTCCATGTCAGATACTTACTTATACTATGCTGGCAAGTTCTGAGCACCTATGACTCACTCACCTCTAAATCATCATTTTTTGGTTAATCTATCTCTATCTATCAATTGCCAGACGCCTCAATCCCGAACGGGATGGCCACAAACAAATCACCTCCATGTCACTCTGTCCCCTGCCATTTCACTACCACACTCCCAACTCACACACCCCTCTCTCATATACCTCTCCACTCCATCCCTCCATCTCATCCTCGGCCTCCCCTTCCCTCTCGCCCCCTCCACCTCACTCACATACACTCTCCTCGTCAATCTTTCACTCTCCATCCTCTCCACATGCCCAAACCACCTTAACGTGTTTCTCCTAGCGCTTCCCATCAGGTCCTCAACCACACCACAACACTCCTTCACTTCCTCATTTGTTAGTCTGTCTCTCCATGTGACTCCACATGCTCCTCTCAAATAACTCATTTCCACTGCTCTCACTCTTGACTTCTGTCCTTCCAACAGGGTCCAAGCTTCACTTCCATATGTCAGAGTTGGTATCACAATACTGTCATGTAACAACTTTTTCACTTCCATGCTCACCTCCCTGTTTCTTATCACTGCTTTCAACGAACCAGCAACCTTCCTTCCCTGCTGCACCCTTTCGAGCACTGCACCCTCCAGACTACCATCCTTACTCATCACACTGCCCAAGTACTTAAATTCACTCACATTCTCCATATCCTTCCCATCCAATCTCACTGTACACTCACTGGCTTCACTTCTCTCGAAGACCATCACTTTACTCTTCCCCACATTCACCTTTAGATTCCGTTTCTTACACACTCTCCCAAACTCATCTACCAAGCCTTGCAGCTCCCCTTCGTCTTCACTCAACAACACAGTATCATCTGCAAACAACAGGACAGGGAGTTTCCACACACTGCCCTCTCTCACTAGGGCCACTCCAACATCCACTGCCCGACCTTGTATCTCTTTTATAACCCCATCCATATACAGATTGAACAACCATGGAGACATGACACATCCTTGTTTCAATCCAACCTTCAAATGGAAAGATTCACTCAGTTTGCCATCCACACGCACTGCAGCCTTAGCACCCTCATACATACTCTTCACTGCCTTCAACAACTTCCCATCCACTCCATATATTCTTAATACCTTCCACAAACCTTGTCTATCCACCCTGTCATATGCTTTCTCCAGATCCATGAAGGCTGCATACAACTTCTTGCCCTTCTCTAGAAACTTTTCCACTAAGGATCTAAGAATGAATATCTGGTCTACACAACCTCTTCCCTTCCTAAAACCTCCTTGTTCTTCTCCAACTAATTCCTCAGTAATTTCCCTAACTCTGTCAATAAGTATCCTACCATATATTTTTCCTATTACACTGAGAAGGCAAATGCCCCTATGGTTACCACACACTGCTTTTTCCCCTTTTCCTTTGTACAGAGGAATAATTATACCTGACTTCCAATCCTCCGGGACTCTACCCTCCTCCCAAGCCAATCTGCACACCTTCCACATCCATTCTATTACTATCTCTCCCCCATGCTTCAGCATTTCACCACACACTCCATCAATTCCTGGGGCTTTCCCCATTTTAACTTTCTTCATTGCTTCCACCACTTCCATCCTGGTGATTTCTTCCTCTCTTCTCACAACCCTCCTTCTCCCTGCCATTCCCCAGCCACTTATACTTGCATTACTTTCATTCTCTATGTTCAACAGTTCATTAAAGTGTTCTCTCCATCTGTTTACTTTTTCTCCCTTCTCCACTAGTAATCTACCATTTTTATCTTTCACACCCCCACTGACTTCGTTGGCACCCTGTCTAGCTCTCTTTACCTCCTTCCAGAACATTTTCTTACATTCCCTCCACTTTGCACTCAAATTCCTTCCAAACTCCTCATCCACTCTCTTCTTACTAATCTTTTCACCTCTCTCCTCCTCACTACATATAACTCTCTTGTCCGTCTCTCAGCTTCTTCGCTGCCCCTGTTCCTCATCCACTCATTAAATGCTTTCTTCTTTTGTGCCACAGCCTCTCTCACCTCTTCAGTCCACCATGCTGTTCCCTGAACCCCCTTTCGTCTTCTCTTCACCCCACACACCACCTCACATGCTGCACAGATTTCTTCTGTGAATACCTTGCACACACCCTCCATGTCCCCCATCTGCTCCAATCTATATTTACCCAATCGCTCCTCCACTTCCCTTCTATATTCAGCCTTTATTCCATCCTCTTGTAACATTTCTACCCTCCTTGTAACACATACTTCCTCCTGTCTTTCCCTTCTTCTCTTCCTCCATCTTGTTTGGACTCTGATTCTGGCCACCACCAAGTGGTGGTCAGAAAGTCCACTCCCCCAACCTCTATATACTCTTGCATCCATTACACATCTTCTCATCCTTTCATCCACACACACATAGTCAATCATTGCCTTCCGTTCATTCATTCACCGGTCCTCTCTTCTCACCACTCGCCATGTATACCTTATGGATCATTTTGTGCCTGAAGAGGGTATTAACTACCACCAACCCCCTCCCAGCACAAATGTCCACTAAAGCACTGCCATTCTCATCCATCTCTGCAGGCACACCCCACTCACCAACCACTCCATCCACCGTCTCATTCCCTACTTTTCCATTCATATCTCCAATCAGAAACACTCTCTCATTCCTTTCAAACTTTTCCAAGCAGGCTTACACATTTGTCCAAAACTCTTCTCTCACTCTACTTACACGATCTTGCGTTGGCGCATACATGCACACATTTTTTGGTTAAAATTCAATAAATTCATGCTATATGTGCATTATTTATGTGAAAAGGGACCTAAATAAGTGCTATACATGTCCAGTCGGGAGGTAGGAAGGTAGTTTTCTGATTTAGGTTAGGTTAGGTTAGGGTCATGAAAAACCAGTGCTGGAGCTTCAGGACCAATAGCCGGACAAAACCAATATCCGGACATGCCTTTGGCTCTATTATGTCAGATAATGGAGGGATTACTGTACTTACTTGAAAATTGGCTCAGGCAAAAAAGGAAGCCTGTCTCACTGACCAAATCAACCATTACCCTAGACAAATCTCAAACACACCCTCAAGCTTCCCTCTCTAGCCAACCATTACCACCCAAATTCTAGGATTTCTAAAAATATACACATGCCCTTTTCTCAGCATACAGGTAACACCAGTGCAAAGACATTTTGCAAACTTGATATTATGAAGCCACTCACAGGCACTGCCTCTGAACAGCAAAAGAATCCTGAAAACTGTCTATAAACAAAAACAGTGAATTATGCCTGGATAACCTAAACCTCAATTTTAACTAAAAGAAACAGGGATAAGTGTCAAAACAAAGCCTTAAGGGTAACAACAGGATGCACCAAGATCTAGATCACTTACATCAACAACCAAAAATTCTTCCAAACAAATATCATATGAATATGAGAGGCTGAGAGGCACACAGTTTATTGTTTGAGCTCCCGATACACATCACCATTGTATAGCCTAACTTCATGTTACATCAATCCCCTCCCCAAAGAAACAAGAATTAACTGCCTAACACTAAACAGATCATCTTGGCAACATCACTCCTCCTCTTCCAACACCACACGTCACAAACACATTCATAAACAAACTGCCATCCAAGCTACCTCCAACCAAAACAGTATGTTTAAAGACCTTCTAAAGACATATACCTGTCAGAAAGTACCCTACCCATAGAGAAACGAGCACATCTAGCCTCATCGCTTTTTCCAGATTAAAACACAAAACAAAATACACCTCAACAAACAATCCATTACGCACAGAATATGTTGCAGCCCCCAACACCACACAATCTTAGTTAATGTAACCTAACCCAACCTAACGAAAGGTAATTTAACCAAGCCTGCCAAATTGCAAAAGAAAATGACTTTGGATAGATCTGATTAGTTTTAGTGAGCGTCCAACATTATAATCAAGAAGATCTGACTAGTTTTAGTGAGCATCCAACATTATAATCAAGAAGGGGGGGGGTATCACCATAAAGCAATCATTTACAACTATCAAAATAATAAAAATGTGGGCAATTGTGTGCGTGTATGTGCCAACACAAGACTGTGTAAGTAGAGTGAGAGAAGAGTTCTGGACAAATGTGGAAACCTGCTTGGAAAAGTTAGAAAGGAATAAGACAGTGTTTCTGATTGGAGATATGAATGGAAAAGTAGGGAATGAGAAGGTGGATGGAGTGGTTGGTGAGTGGGGTGTGCCTGCAGAGATGGATGAGAATGGCAGTGCTTTAGTGGACATTTGTGCCAGGAGGGGGTTGGTGTTATCTAATACCCTCTTCAGGCACAAAATGATCCATAGGTATACATGGTGAGTGGTGAGAAGGGTGGACAGTGGAATGAATGAATGGAAGGCAATGATTGACTATGTGTGTGTGAATGAAAGGATGAGAAGATGTGTAATGGATGCAAGAGTATATAGAGGCTGGGGGAGTGAACTTTCTGACCACCACTTGGTGGTGGCCAGAATCAGAATCCAAACAAGTTGGAGGAAGAGAAGAAGGGAAGGACAGGAGGAAGTATTTCCTACAAGGAGGGTAGAAAAGTTACAAGAGGATGGAATAAAGGCTGAATATAAAAGAGAAGTGGAGGAGCGACTGGGTAAATATAGATTGGAGCAGACGGGGGATGTGGAAGGTGTGTGCAAGATATTCACAGAAGAAATCTGTGCAGCATGTGAGGTGGTGTGTGGGGTGAAGAGAAGACGAAAGAGGGTTCAGGGAACAGCATGGTGGACTGAAGAGGTGAGAGAGGCTGTGGCACAAAACAAGAAAGCATATAATGAGTGGATGAGGAACAGGGGCGTCGAAGAAGCTGAGAGATGGACAAGAGAGTTATATGTAGAGAGGAGGAGAGAGGTGAAAAGATTAGTAAGAGAGAGTAAGAAGAGAGTGGATGAGGAATTTGGAAGGAATTTGAGTGCAAAGTGGAGGGAATGTAAGAAAATGTTCTGGAAAGAGGTACAGAGAGCTAGGCAGGGTGCCAACGAAGTCAGTGGGGGTGTGAAAGATAAAAATGGTAGATTACTAGTGGAGAAGGGAGAAAAAGTAAACAAATGGAGAGAACACTTTAATGAACTGTTGAACATAGAGAATGGAAGTAATGCAAGTATAAGTGGCTGGGGAATGGCAGGGAGAAGGAGGGTTGTGAGAAGAGAGGAAGAAATCACCAGGATGGAAGTGGTGGAAGCAATGAAGAAAGTTAAAATGGGGAAAGCCCCAGGAATTGATGGAGTGTGTGGTGAAATGCTGAAGCATGGGGAAGAGATAGTAACAGAATGGATGCGGAAGGTGCGTAGATTGGCTTGGGAGGAGGGTAGAGTCCCGGAGGATTGGAAGTCAGGTATAATTATTCCTCTGTACAAAGGAAAAGGGGAAAAAGCAGTGTGTGGCAATCATAGGGGCATTTGCCTTCTCAGTGTAATAGGAAAAGTATATGGTAGGATACTTATTGACAGAGTTAGGGAAATAACAGAGGAATTAGCTGGAGAAGAACAGGGAGGTTTTAGGAAGGGAAGAGGTTGTGTAGACCAGATATTCATTCTTAGATCCTTAGTGGAAAAGTTTCTAGAGAAGGGAAAGAAGTTGTATGGAGCCTTCATGGATCTGGAGAAAGCATATGACAGGGTGGATAGACAAGGATTGTGGAAAGTATTAAGAATATATGGAGTGGATGGGAAGTTGTTGAAGGCAGTGAAGAGTATGTATGAGGGTGCTAAGGCTGCAGTGCGTGTGGATGGCAAACTGAGTGAATCTTTCCATTTGAAGGTTGGATTGAAACAAGGATGTGTCATGTCTCCATGGTTATTCAATCTGTACATGGATGGGGTTATAAAGGAGATAAAAGGTTGGGCAGTGGATGTTGGAGCGGCCCTAGTGAGAGAGGGCAGTGTTTGGAAACTCCCTGTACTGTTGTTTGCAGATGATATTGTGTTGTTGAGCGAAGATGAAGGGGAGCTGCAAGGCTTGGTAGGTGAGCTTAGGAAAGTATGTAAGAAACAGAATCTAAAGGTGAATGTAGGGAAGAGTAAAGTGATGGTCTTTGAGAGAAGTGAAGCCAGTGAATGTACAGTGAGATTGGATGCAGAGGATATGGAGAATGTGAGTGCATTCAAGTACTTGGGTAGTGTGATGAGTAAGGAAGGAAGTCTGGAGGGTGAAGTGCTTGAAAGGGTGCAGCAGGGAAGGAAGGTTGCTGGTTCGTTGAAAGCAGTGATAAGAAACAGGGAGGTGAGCATGGAAGTGAAAAAGTTGTTACATGACAGTATTGTGATACCAACTCTGACATATGGAAGTGAAGCTTGGACCCTGTTGGAAGGACAGAAGTCAAGAGTGAGAGCAGTGGAAATGAGTTATTTGAGAGGAGCATGTGGAGTCACATGGAGAGACAGACTAACAAATGAGGAAGTGAAGGAGCGTTGTGGTGTGGCTGTGGACGTGATAGGAAGCGTTAACACTTACTAAGGTCATGATAAAGTGCAAGATAGGTTTCAGGAATGTTTGCAAAATATACCGTAATTACATGTAATTCAGTGGAGAAAATAGGGTTAAGTTCTGTGTGAGGTTGGACCAGTAGAAATAAATACAGGAATCACTCAATTATCAGGTGTCACAATATCTGGTGCTTTCTGCTCAGCTCTATTAAAATATCCAGTGAAATCAGGCAATATCCAGCTCGGAAACAGGAAGCAACCACCAGTACTATGCATTTTTCAGTGGTAACATGCATTATCTGGCTTGGACATGGGACCCAATCGGAACACGGGCAGACCCAGCAACACACGCCAGCCAATCACAATGTACTGCTGGAGCTGCCCACCTGATGTGCCAAGCCAGCCCTCACCCTCTCATTCTCTCCACTGGATGCCATATAGTGAGGATATATCTCTGCCTTGCACATTTCTGACCCACACAGTGGCTGCCCCCCAGTGCTGTGACTTAGTCTGTGGCCCCCTGTGCCTCGCTCGCTGCTGTAATGATGTGACTTCCCTCATGGTCCCTCAATGCTCTGACTACTGTGCCTTAGTTATGCATGATGGCTGAGTTTGTGGCTTTTGTGGCAGAGTCAACACTAGGTGAATATGATTATGATTGCTGTACAGTACATCATGTATTACTGTACTATCTGTACAGGCATACCCCGGTTTAATGATGCAATTGGGTAAGTAAATGCCTATTGTTGGCGGGGTATCGTATCTCAGGGTAGATTTAACATGTACAGGGATGCATTTTTGAGCCCCAAGTCCTAAACCCACCCAAATGAGTCCAAAAAAAAGTTTAAAGCCAATCTAAATGGACTAATGACTGTAAAAGAAGCTAACCTAAGCCTAAAACCAGTGCCTGTCTCGCTTGTACCCAGTCAAGGTCACTAAAGAATGTGATCTCCGGGCAGTCATTCTACTGCTGGCGTGTAAAAACAACAGGATATCTAGTCAGAAATGGCACATAGCAAATTTGAAGTAAATCGGGTGACAAATGATATTATGCCCATTAGAAGTTTTAGGCCTGACCCACCTGACACTAACCCCTCTACTGCTAACTGGGGGGTGACCCCCCTGATGTAATGAGGCAAGTTACGGGATGCAGATTTGAAAGATGCACCTTTAGGTTTTGGTTTCATGTTGATATGACGAATTTGGGTACAATAAATATTTCCTTTATTGCCGTTTCCTTTTTTTTTTTTTTCCATTTGATGTATAGTTATGTAGTTCATTTGAATGTTTTGAGGCCTCAGTTTTTGTGCAAATGAATGATAACCATGACAATCTGATTAGAAATATTAGTATCAGTAATGGTGGAAGAGACTGGCCTAATCTAAGCTTAACTGTACCTAATAATTTAATCTACCCTACCCTAACCTAACCTGGCCCAACCTAACCCAGCATCCAGCTGAGAAGTTGGGAAACAAAATCCACCTTTCAGTATGCTGAGCAAGATTCGGTAATATTCATCTGCATACAAAAAAACACATACAGGCATACACTATATGATAGCACAAATCCACGGGGTATGGTAAGATTGCCTGCTACAGAAACGGCAATAAAGGAAATAAATACTGGTACCTGAACTTGAAAGAGTTATGTAAAAAAAATATATATTTTTACCTGTCATTTTTTTACAATTTTTGGCCCTACTGCCTAAAACTTGGCCCAATTAGGCCCAAAATTTAATCAAGAGATCAGGTCAAAGCCCAACATCCCTGAAATTTTTGTCAAAATTGCATCAATAGTTTTTGTGTAGAGTTAACAGACAAACAAGCTGACAAACTGAGTGAGAACAATACCCGTCCCCGTGCCCCTCCAGGACGGGGACGGGTCAATAAGCGACTGGTAAGGTCTTTCTGCTACTTAAATTAAACCGTATGTACCTAAAAAGTCTGTATATAAAAAAAAAAGGGGGCAAGTACAACAGAACTTGGCAAAACTTCTAAATTACTTGTATACTGCACTTTTCTGGGGGTTTCAGGAGACAAGTCAACTTAATGTAAAACCACTAGCCTAGTTTACTACCGTATCAAACTCACTGACCCAACTTACTTCACTTCCTTAGAACTTAATATTCCAATCCTCTCCAACTCCTCAATTTCAGGGATTGTTTCTTCAATGCGTTTCTCAACAAACTCCGCCATAATTCACTTTCTTTAAGGCTCCCACGAATGTAAACTGAATCCTTAGATGCTCAGCACCCAACTCTCTGGCTGCCACGTGCTACTGTTAGTGTTTACTCCTGGAGGCTGGAACGAATAGGTAGATGTCGGAGGTCGCTTTTACAACGGCACCTCCTGAACACTAGTCCTATTTCCTGCGTTCACTATGTTGTGCTTAGCTCCTTTAATTTCTTTTTTCTTAGTTCCCGGAGTTTATATAGGATACTTTTTTTCTGTTCAATGTTTGCTTCATTAAGTAATAAAATTCCAATTTTTCTTAGTTCATAGAGTTTATATAGGATACTTTTTTCTGTTCAATGTTTGCTTCATTAAGTAGTAAACTTCCAATTATTTCTTCTTTATTTTCAATAAAGGATTTTTGTTGCTCCACAGCATTCAGTCTTTCATTGTACACTGTGCACTCGTGCATAACATGTTCCAAAATAATCTTTTTCTGCACCACATAATCTGCACTCTATACTTCCATTTCATGTCGCTATCAAATAATGGTAGGCAGTTTGTTCGCGCTCTATAGAGGATTGTTGATACTGGTCTGTTATACTTGTTCTTGTAATAACTGAAACTGAATAAATTAATCACTGTTCTGGCCGTGATTCGAACTCACGCCCTCGTGCTTGAATCGCGGGCATGTTACCTCTGAGCCAAAGAGAGGATCCCCACTTTGCCTCCCATTACATCACTCTTTTCTCCCCCTAGTGATTAATTTGATCAGTTTCGCCCTCCCACATGGTAGCATAGCATTGGAGGCCACCACCGGGATGTAAGGCTGTCAACACGACGTATGACCCTCATGGCCCTTACCTCACATCCCACACCGCTGCCGATACTGGTCTGTTATACTTGTTCTTGTAATAACTGAAATGAAACTGAATAAATTAATCACTGTTCTGGCCGAGATTCGTACTCACGCCCTCGCGCTTGAATCGAATCGCGCGCACGTTACCTCTGAGCCAAAGAGAGGATCCCCACTTTGCCTTTGGGCAACGCGGGCTTTTTAATACATCACATTACATTCTTCCCTGATATTTTTCTTCCATTCTTTATATATCTTCAGGTTGTTATACTGTACTTCCTCCTTCCATTTCTGTGTCTCAATTCATTGTCTTCTTTAAACTGTTTTTCATCATAATCTTTAATTCTCTATCAGCTATTCCTAGGAATTCCTTGTACTTGTTTTCCTTCACCAGTTCATATTTTGTATTGACATACACAAATCTGGATGGCACCCCACTCACGAAGGAATGACAGAGGCGCGACCCCCACCCGAGGAGGAGACAATAGGGAGGCTGAAAAGGAGTGTGTGGGGTCAGGGCAACAAGGGAGGATCTCCCCCACTACCCTACACCCTTCTCGCCCGCAGCCAACACCACCCGGAGTGTGCAGTACCAGCGCACTACACTCCAGCTGGGCCAGCGCTCCTCAGGTTCAGGGTGGGGCTAACTCCATAGCCCTAGACAACATCCAGGTGACGGCCACCAGCCGCTTTGCAGCTGCTTCCCTCCCTCAGCAGGATCGAGTAATGGCCACCAGCTGCACCCTGTTAACTGGCCTTGCAAGGGACAGGGCTTTGGCCACCAGCTGCACCAGCAGGCAGGTGACAGCCACTAGCTGCACCTCGACCGCCACCTCCAGAGGGGACGTAAATTCGGTGACAGCCACTAGCCGCACCAGCAGGAGGGTGATGGCCACCAGCCGCACTACTACTGTACTCCCCCCAGGGAACGGAACTCAGGTGACGGCCACTAGCCGCACCTCGACTGCCATCCCACAGGGAAGGAAAGGAGAACCTCGGTGACAGCCACTAGCCACACCGGCAGTCCAGTGACGGCCACCAGCCGCATTAGGGATGCAGTCCTCTTGGGGCACAACACCTCGGTGATGGCCACTAGCCACACCGGTGAGCGTGTGACAACCACCAGCCGCACTCCGTCAGGAACATGGGACCCCAGTGATGGCCACCAGCTGCACTGGGCAGATGGCCGCCAGCTGCACTGGGCAGGAGATGGCCACCAGCTGCACTGGGCAGGAGATGGCCACCAGCTGCTCTGCACCCATTGTTCTAGGGGATTTGGCAACAGCCACCAGCCTCGCTGAGGGGAGAACGGCCACGAGCCGCCCCTCGCCCCCTACCCCTGTACCTTCCACCTTCGAGGACTTCCCTTGCTCACCCACCTCCACCTGTGTCAGAGCAGGATCTCTCGCCCTCATTCCATCCAGAGGCCCTTCCCTGGAGGAGCTGCACCTGGAGGAGGTCTGGCAAGGCCTCGTAGTACTCCCTGGGGTACGAGCCCTACAACCAGCTCCCCGGCGACACCAACCCGACGGACTCTCCATGAGAAGGACGCCACAGCCCCCACTGGATAAAGGCCCTGACAGTGAGAGGCCACAGCCCCCACTGGATAAAGGCCCTGACAGTGAGAGGCTGCAGCCCCCACTGGATAAAGGCCCTGACAGTGAGAGGCCGCAGCCCCCACTGGATAAAGGTCCTGACAGTGAGGCCGCAGCCCCCACTGGATAAAGGCCCTGACAGTGAGAGGCCGCAGCCCCCACTGGATAAAGGCCCTGACAGTGAGAGGCCGCAGCCCCCACTGGATAAAGGCCCTGACAGTGAGAGGCCGCAGCCCTCGGACCCGCCGGGACATCCCCAGGACACCGGGACGTGACCTCCCCAACCGCACCAGATGACGTCTTGCTCGACAGAGCCAGCGCAAGCAAGTGCGCCTGCTCTCTCTGTTCAGGCCCAGTCCAGAGGCCCGACCTTCACTGCCCCACAGCTGACCCCAGATGACCTGGCCTCCAGCAGTAGGCCCGTGCCTCCTGACGAAGACTGCCTCACCAGATGGGACCCCTGCAACACTGGGCCGACACCTGTAGCAGCCCAAGGCTACACCGCCCATCCCAGAGTCCTCCCATCCTGTCTACAGTGCCTAAACTACTCTCTAGTGTATTGTGTACAATATTGTACTGTATTGTATTCAGTTGTATCAAAGTAAGGTAATACACATGTAAGGTTGGTTGCCCAGAGTTTTTATGCCCTGTTCCTTGAGTTGCTGTAATACCTAACCCGGTCTAGAAAAAGGACCCCGCTTTAGGCGCTGTGTAAGCAATTGGGCAATTGTGTGCGTGTATGCTCCAACGCAAGATCGTGTAAGTAGAGTGAGAGAAGAGTTTTGGACAAATGTGGAAGCTTGCTTGGAAAAGTTTGAAAGGAATGAGAGAGTGTTTCTGATTGGAGATATGAATGGAAAAGTAGGGAATGAGAAGGTGGATGGAGTGGTTGGTGAGTGGGGTGTGCCTGCAGAGGTGGATGAGAATGGCAGTGCTTTAGTGGACATTTGTGCTGGGAGGGGGTTGGTGATAGCCAATACCCTCTTCAGGCACAAAATGATCCATAGGTATACATGGCAAGTGGTGAGAAGACAGGACGGGGGAATGAATGAACGGAAGGCAATGATTGACTATGTGTGTGTGGATGAAAGGATGAGAAGATGTATAATGGATGCAAGAGTATATAGAGGTTGGGGGAGTGGACTTTCTGACCACCACTTGGTGGTGGCCAGAATCAGAATCCAAACAAGATGGAGGAAGAGAAGAAGGGAAAGACAGGAGGAAGTATTTGTTACAAGGAGGGTAGAAAAGTTACAAGAGGATGGAATAAAGGCCGAATATAGAAGGGAAGTGGAGGAACGATTGGGTAAATATAGGTTGGAGCAGATGGGGGACGTGGAGGGTGTGTGCAAGGTACTGACAGAAGAAATCTGTGCAGCATGTGAGGTGGTGTGTGGGGTGAAGAGGAGACGAAAGGGGGTTCAGGGAACAGCATGGTGGACCGAAGAGGTGAGAGAGGCTGTGGCACAAAAGAAGAAAGCATATAATGAGTGGATGAGAAACAGGGGCAACGAAGAAGCTGAGAGTCAGACAAGAGAGTTATATGTAGTGAGGAGGAGAGAGGTGAAAAGATTAGTAAGAGAGAGTAAGAAGAGAGTGGATGAGGAATTTGGAAGGAATTTGAGTGCAAAGTGGAGGGAATGTAAGAAAATGTTCTGGAAGGAGGTAAAGAGAGCTAGACAGGGTGCCAACGAAGTCAGTGGGGGTGTGAAAGATAAAAATGGTAGATTACTAGTGGAGAAGGGAGAAAAAGTAAACAGATGGAGAGAACACTTCAATGAACTGTTGAACATAGAGAATGAAAGTAATGCAAGTATAAGTGGCTGGGGAATGGCAGGGAGAAGGAGGG
>JAGKTI010006795.1:0-22881 GCA_018397915.1 Birgus latro | reverse complement strand
ACATTAGACATGTTTTCTTTCTTGATATATTAATTAGCAGCTTTCCACTTTTTTTTTTTGACAGAGTCGCATGTTGAGTCCGAGTGTTTCGTGATGCCTCCTCCCAGTTCTCGGTATCCTCTTCTTTGTTATTAATACAAACTATGTTCATTTTAATATATTTACCATGCAGGAAAATGTTGCGGTTTTATATGCACGAGAATTCCCTAGGAAAGAGATGCTGCCAAGTATCCTTCACCATTCAGAATACGGGTCCTCGTATATTATCCGTGAGCGGCTGCTGAATAGGCAGTGAAATGTAACAGACCTTAAAGAAGACAGGCTGGAGGATTCATTCAATGACTGACAAATGAAAAGATGGACTGACTAACTGGTAAATGAAATTGCCACAGGCAGAGCGCCTGCTGGCTGTATCCGATTGTGTCCGATATTAGACATTGTCACCCTCTATTTGTATATAAAATTTCATAAAGATCCGATGAGAATTGACGGAGATATGAATTTTTGAAAATTTGACCCATCTTAAACATAAGGTTTCAACCCCCACCCAGCCCAGGGCCTTTGACCGATACTGATGAAAAACAATGAGCTTCCAGGGTTTATCGATATCTGCCTTCAGAATTATTTTTTTCTGAATGATTGGGGCAAAATTGTGACCTGCAGACAGACAGACATACATACGGAACTAACAAATATGCTTGCCGAATCAAAAGATTCTGGCAAGCAATAATTGACTGAGATGCAAACCGTTACACACAAATAATGAATTAGTCTGATTATGGGCAAAGTTAGTTTCTGGCCGAGATAGATAGACAAACAGATAGACTTGTCTAGAGTTGGCAAGAATGTAAAAAGAAATTTGTCATCAAACTGACAGGGTTTATAGACCCTATTGGTTATCAGTTAGAAAAATTTTGTCTGTCTGGTATATAATCCCACACTTACCCCTGCCCACACAACATCCCCTTCTTAATCCTTCGATGAAACCATTGCTGTGCATTTATTTACACCTGCACTTGCGGAGCCAGAGTGCGTTATGTTTTGAGCGGAGTGTGTGTGTGTGTGTGTGTGTGTGTGTGTGTGTGTGTGAACTAAATAAATCATTTACTATAATTTTTCTACTAAACCTGATTTAAGGGTTAAGAGACAGCCAATGACTAAACATACTGTTTTTCTGAACGATAGGTCAAAGGTCAAAGTCACAGGGATTCTTCAAACACTGACTTAGCAAACTTAACTCGAACAGTTTTTATTCTGTTTAAACCAAACTTGGAGGAAGGACTGAGGGTAAGGCATAAATGAAGACATTCAGTTTTGAGAACACTCAGTCAAAGGTCAAAGTTCAAATTGTACGTTTCCTTAACAGAATAAATGGAACAGTTTCTGTCTATCTATTTATTGCCAGACGCCTCAATCCCGTAACAGGTGGCCACAAACAAATCGCCTCCATGTCGCCCTGTCCAATGCCACTTCACTCTCTTGCTCCCAGCTTACACCTCTCTCTCTCATATTTTTCTTCACTCCATTCCTCCATCTCATCCTCTGCCTCCCCCTCCCTTTCTCCCCCTCCTCTTCACTCGCATACACTCTCCTCCTTAGTCTCTTGCTCTCCATCCTCTCCACATGGCCACCTCAGTGTATTTCTCCTAACGCTTTCTATCACATCCACATCCACATCACAACGCTCTTTCACTTCCTCACTTCACAGTCTGTTTCTCCATGTAACTCCACATGCTCCTCTCAGATAATTCATTTCCACTACTCTCAATCTTGACTTGTGTCCTTCCAATAGCTTCTGTCCAATATTAATTTGATTTAGACCAATATCTGAGGAATGGTGGAAGGTAAGGGAGGAATTAAGTTATTTAGGTTTGAAAAAAAATCAGCCAAAGGTCAAGTTCAGAGTTCGGCGTGTGTGTGTGTGTGTGTGTGTGTGTGTGTGTGTGTGATAAACAAAATAACTAACAGTTTTAATGAGATTTTAGTCATACTTGGTGGAAGGGTTGAGGGTGTGCCAGGAAGTACACTTTTTTTTTTTTTTATCAGTCAAAGGTCAAGGTCGGTGCCACAAGGTGAGGTCAGTTGAAACTATTTTTATTCGATGAAGACAACACTTTGTGAATGTGCTTAAAGTAAAACAACAATTAGGAGATTTTATTTTTGAGAAACATCAGTTGAAGGTGAAGGTGACAATGAGGAAATATTAAGGGGCAAGATCATCGGACACAGTCAGTTCAGTTTTCATCTGATTTGAAGCTAAGTTGGTGTAAAGGCGAGAATGAAGCATATAGGTATTGGAAGTAATCAGATGAAGGTCAGGGTTACAGGGCAAAAACAAATATTCGGCCGTTAGACCAGATGACATGCTTGGGTGTTGCATTCTGTGAGTGCTCCTTGCTGTTTTATCAGGTGGTACACAGAGTGAAGATTGATGAGTTTTATTAGGCATTTAGGGGTCTTTATTCAATATTTATTCGTAGTTTAATATACGAGTATGCTAAAACATCCTATGCTACTTATTTCTACATTATATTGTTTATATTTTGAAAATATAATCAAAGGCTGCCCAATATACATCTACTCAGTTGGCAATTCTGATTTTGTGAAAACAATATCTGTGTCGCTAGTTTAAACAAGGTTGGGAAAATCTTTATGTAATTTGAAGTCCCAAGCCAAATACTCTCCACGATATCCAGTCAGACTTTCGTTGCATGGAATCCATATTCTTCCGTACCTATAATATGTACAGTACAACATATTACTGTATTGGTTCCATCTGACACTGACGAGTAAACCACAGGGATAATGTAAAGGGGTATATACACTTTATAAGAGAGACGCAAGGGAAGCACACGAGGAAGACACCACTTGAACTTACGGCCAATCTCGTGCAACCAAACACAAGACAAACACATCACATCCACCGAGACCCAGCGGTGGAAAAAGCGTATATAAGTAGTTACGGCTACATATCAGTAGGCTACATGAACATCTGTGTGAAGACTAGGCCTACATTCAGCAGGTGTTCTGTTCTGGAGTTCCACTGACACACCAGCACAGACAAGCAGCGTATATAACAAGTCGCTTGTCAGTGATAGGGCAAGTGTTATGGCAAAGTGCCCTGTGTTTTGTCAGGAAAAAATAAATAAATAAAAACTAGGAGAGTGTAAACCACTTCCGATGTAGCGTTAATACAAACATTTTAAAATTCTTTCATACGTAAAGCACTACCACTTAAGAAAATAACAAGTTTCGTTTTAATTTACTCTCATCACAAGTATATTGTTAAGTCTCCTGCTTCATTTTTTCCTTTTCTTTTGGAATGTGGTCCACTTTCAAATTTCTCTCTTTATTGGCATACCTTTGATCATCATCACTCATCATCAATTTCTCCACTTCAGTCGCCACGCAATTAATATTTCTTTTACTTACATTTTATTCTCGGAAATGAAGTCAGGACCTTATACGCCTGAACCAAGATGAGAGTTTCCAGTTTACCCTCCGTTCGTTTGCAGTTTGTAGGTCTTAGTTATGGACTGTTTTTTTTACGACTGGGGTGTCAAATGAATCCTCTCCACGCGGAAGGGTCAGGATGCTCAGATCAACTCCAAAGCCACAGAGACAGTAAGTGATTTTATTTACGAAAGTGTGGACATGAAATTGATATCACTGCAAAGAGAATTCAAGATATATTGATTTGTGCACTCATAACGATCTTGATACAGCTCACGGGAAATTGAAAAAATTAAATGATATATAAAAAATAAGATAAAATATATATGCTCCTGTCATTCCCTCACTAGGTGGTGTGCAGTGACGATGGATATTGTGTGGATGTGGGTGTGGGTGTGGGGATGGCTATGATTGTGGCTGTGGATGTGGGTGAGGAAATGGGTGCAGTTGAAAGTCTGGATGTGAATGTGGGTGAGGGAGTGGGTGTATGTGAGAGTGTGGATGCGAATGTGGGTGTGGAATTGAGTATGGGTGTTGGTGCACGTGAGGGTGAGGGTGTGGATGTAGATATGTATGCGGGTGTAAGTGTGGCTGTAGGTGTAGTACGAGTGAGGCTGAGGGTGTTTGTGGAAGTGTAAATGAGGATTTGATTGTAGATGTGGATGTGGATGCAGGTGTGTATGTAAATGTGGTTGTAAATGTGGGCGTGGGGGAGGATGTGGATGTGAATGTGAGTTAAATTTTGGATATATCTGTGGCTAGATATGAGAGGGTGGGTGTGGCTGTGGATGTGAGTGTGACTAAGTGTGCACTGGTGAAAGTGTGTACGTGGGTGAAGCTGAGGGGGTTGGTGTGACTGTGAATGAGGCTTGTGGATATGGAAGTGGATGTGAATGTAAGTGTGGCTGTGTGCGTAGGTGTGCGAATGGGTGCAAGTGTAGTTCTGGGTAGCAGTGTTGGTGTGTGTGTGTGGATTCAGATGTGGATGTCGATGTGAGTGTTGTGGCTCTGAGTCTGAGTGTAGGTATGAGTGTGAGAGTGTATGTGGGTGAGACTCAGGGTGTTGGTGAGAGCGTGGTGGCAAATGGTATGGTGTGGATGCAGATGGGGATGTAGGGTTGTTCTGGAAGTAGGTCTGGGTGCTGTGCGTGTGGGTGAGACTGCTGGTTAGGGTTAAATTGTACCAAATACCACCCGATGGAAAGATTACATAGTCTGAGTGGCTGCAAAAGATGAGATCAGATCATAACAAAGAATCCGTTGCACACGAGAAGGATCATACGAAACCTCGACCTCGGGATACTAGCGTGGCAGCACCCAGTTAGTATATATCTTTTGGTACTAACCTGATGCATCTGTTAAGCTTTTCATTTAACTCCACTTTTGCTGTTTACTGGTATATTTTTCCCGTAGAGTTTCACTGCCCTTGGATCGATGACTTCCACTGACTTCAAGACTCACTTTCATCGATCAACATTTAATTCAGTATCTAGGTACCATTTTTCCATTTTTTACTTAATTTATCGCTTAGTTATCGGGTAATATGAACGCTCGTGTCAAGAAATAATTATTATGCAGTCTACACCTGCCTTGTTTGTGCCATATTTAAATTCATTTATAGATTGCGAATAGTACGTTGAACCCACCTAATTTGTCCATATTTTATCTATTTGTTTATTTATTTCTACATTTGAGAAAATCTGGGAGTAAAAATTTTAAATCTGTGGAAAGACCTGTATTTTATATAGATATTTTTTAATGATTGTTAAGATGTGAGGATGGGAAAAATGCAGACACATGAAATAAAACAAGGCACAGAAACAGGAGCTTTCGGGATGGGATGGGATTCAGATTCCTACACCCAGTACCACATTCCACATTATACTCACAAGACATTTGTAGCTGGTGGAATGTAGTAATGGATATACAACTCTGAATATCCTCCCATCCCAAATGCTCTCTTGCTTCTGTGTGTGTGTGTTTTTTTAACCCTTGTTTCTACACTTTTGCCATCCATCATGTAAACAACCATTTCAGAATAAAACTCTTGTCTTCCATTTTCTATCTTTATGGAAATTAGCTACTAAACAAACATCACCCCCACTATAAAACGACTTTTTGCTGTATGATAATCGTTACCGTGAGTTCTGATACAGCATACGTAAAATGCTTTCAAAGAACTGGGCAGCTTGAGTCCTTTGAGTTGTGCATATCTGAGACAAGATCAGGTAATCCGAAAAAAAAGTTATTACGCTTTACTGTCGTCCTGTGGCTAGAATGTCGCTGTAATTTTGAAAAGGCACATACCATACCTGGTTGTTACGAGGTGCCTTGATGCGTAACAAACCCGTGTATGCCTTTTCGTTCTGGACTTGTCTGACATGAAAATAAGAAAGAAATTTATATTATTGCGACCTTATTTTACGACTCTTGCGAAGGTTAGCAGAGCTTTGTGAGTGGTTTGCACTTACATAGCTAAGATCAAAGTTCATATGCTCAAAGCTGGGATTCGCGAGCATTTTGGTACACGGGCCCCTTTAATTTACGTACGAGACATCATTTGAACCTGAGCCATCCCTACATATTACGAACTATATAGTAGGCACTGTTGCGCTTACTGATAGTCCTGTGTTATCGGCAGTGTTTAGAAAAAGATCCCATAACCCTAAATAGTTAATCTACGTGCACTTGGGGACTGTGGCTGGAATGAGGACGCAGGTCCCAGGTAAACTCCTTCAATCCGGTGACGTATTTTATATTTTTAATCTTCCTACCTCAGAACTATTCCTCTTGGCTTTATGGTGAACTCTTGTAGAAAAAAGGTATATGGAAGCAATGTTTAACCCCTCCAGGTCAAAAAGTCCCTCCAAAGCTGAATAAAGCGGTCTGAATGGAACAAGTATGATATATAAAGCAGGTTCTCGCGGTAAAGTGACTGTCATGTGGAATAAAGGCAGTGAACGAAAAGAAACCTGCGTGTATTTATGGTTAAGCAAGAGAGTAAGAAAACTAAGAGAAGTGAGTAAAACTTGAAGGGCAAATAAATGGAAATGAGGACGGCGAGAGTGGACAAGGAAGCGAAGCAGATAAGGAATAAACGAAAAGAAAGACAGGGGATGAGTAAATGTGTGTCTGAATAAGGAAGGGTGAGTGTAATTAAATGTAAATCAGTGACGAAGGATGAGAGTGCGTAAGCCAGAGCCAGAAAGGGTGAAAATGAGTAAATGTAAGTCAGAACAAGGAAAGGTAAAATGAGTTTAAAATGTGAGCCAGAGAAAGACGAGAGTGTGTAAATATTAAGGCGGATAAAGAAGAGGTGAGAGTGAACTTATATATACTTCAGAGGAAGGAAGGGCGAGAGTGAGTTTAAATGTAAGTGAGGATAAGGAAGGATGAGCGTGAGTTATGGAGCTGTCAGGGGAGGGGGCTCGCTCAGTAAGGGAAGAAGGAAAGACTCGTAAGTTACCCTCGAAGTTAGTGGGTCAGGGGGACGGGGAACAGGCAAGCGAGTGGGGAAGCATCCTTAGTTTAAATCCATGGAACATTTGTGGATTTGTTGTATATGTAATGGTGGCAAAAGTGAATATTCTTTGGCTCCCAGTATTTCTACAGACAGAAAAGAATGAGGTCAGGGAGTCTGTCCCGAGAGTTCCTTAAAATAATCCCTTCACTCCAATGAATTCAAATATTTTCTTGCTACAATAAGACGATTTTATCTAGCTTCCGAGAGATGCCATTGAGTGAAGAGGATGTTGAAGGGTATATTTAATATCTTCCGGTTTGAATTGTTTCTCCTAAACGTGAATACAATTGTCTGTAGGTGGCGTGAATAAATACGTCACGTGACTAAAAAAACGAACAAAAAAGCACTAACGGAAAAATTTGATACTTAATGGAGACACAAGAACTACGGTAAATACGTCTTACTACCTATTTTAATTATGGTGGCTTCTAGGAGTAACTTTCTAGAACTTCCTTGTTAGATTCATGGCTATCTTTATTCCTCATACCTACAAGCAGCCCATTTTGCTCGAAGGAAAATACGTAAAGAACTGAAATGGTGAAGGAACTGGGAAAACATACAAAAAGCTACGAAGAGGGACTGCAAGACTGAATGAAATAATTACTGTGACTGAAAGGAGATAAAATATTGACTTAGGAGAGAACCTAGTACAGCTGGCAAGGCAAGGAACGGTGGTGATGGAAGGGGGAAAAGAGAACGTTATTTAGAAAAGGAGATGAAAAGTATAAGGGATAGAGCAATGGAGATACACAGATCACACATATCGTATTCTCGAAGGGAGTTGTTAGATGTTGGTCCTAGCTTTATTTGTACACAGCTTAATTAAGAAGAGCTCTCCCCACCCATTAGATCTTCTGACCAAGATATCTACTGGAAAACGATATGAACAGTGCTCCTTGTAGGACAGTATTGCCCTGAACATTTTTTGGGTGTAGACACATGTTCATTGATATATCGAAGCATCCAGTGAGTTATCCTTTTACCTTCAGAAATTATATAAATGGACAGATAAACAGATATAGATATTATACTCATATATGACAAGAATTTTATTCTTATTCATTTATTTTTATCTTATTTATTTATACTTATCTATTTATATATTTATGTATTTATTTTTCCAGTTGGTGTTATTATTATTCTTACCAACACTCATGTTCACGGTTTCACGACTACATTTCCAGACAAATTAATCCGAAAGTATTTTTACCTTTAACTGGAAATGGTATTCTGATAAATCTGTACAAGCCCTGAGCTCACAGCAAATAAACAGGATGGCCAGGATTAGCGACACCAGCTGGCAAAAGCACGATGACCGGAGTGAAGGGGTGTACAGGGTCCATTGCGTGGATTGTAAAAAAAAGTATAATAGATGACACATTTCGAGGTATAAACAAAATGATCAGCATAAGTATGACATGAAAAGATTCAGCCTAGGTACTGCTATTGTGAAGCAGATGGGAAGCTAGTCATCGAATCAGTTGGAAGGCGTCTAAGTTCGTGAGATATGAAAACAATGTCAGTTGGCGCAGGTGTTTAGAGGCTACTTTCATTGTATCCAGTGAGAAGTTTGACCCATGGTCGTCCTTCTAGCTAGCAGAGCACCAGTTTAGCTCATAGTAAAATGTATAAGATGTTGCCACACCTCAGGCCTGATCTAAGTCGGTCGTTGTATTCACTATTTGTTATTCCTTAGGATGCCTCACAGGCGAAGCGTGAGTCCTGTTTCTTCCTGTCTTGTTTCTTCTTTCTGTAACAAAGCATAAAGTAGAATGGACCCTGTTAGGAGAACCAAGAGCGATTTAAAACCAAAAATATCCCTAGACGTTACAATGCCAAAGATTCCACTCAAAATTTCTCCACCTGAATCAAAGGCAATATTTAACACGTGACCATCCTATAGGGGTACCACTTGCAAGCATACTATTTAAATGTACTAACAATGTTTTTACATAAGTAAATTTCCATTTCAGGGGATCGTACAGGGGTGTCCAAAAAGTAGCGTCACTCTGCCTGTCCATACCTAGATCAAAAGTGAGCAAATGACGGAAGTTGATCAGGGGATTTTGGCAGTTCAAGTTACCGAAATCAGCGGTTAAAGACCATTGCGTACTGACCAGACTTAGCCAAAGGGACACACCACCGCCCTGACCCAGGACCCCAAGATCATGAGATGATGCAAGAAAGACCAGGCCAAGCACAGACAGTCATACTCTTCACAATTCTTTCAAATAAAGAAATCTTTTAGAGAAGGTGATGAGGTGAAACACAGGGAACAGTAGAGCGGTGTGCGATAATCGTTAACAGATGAAGATGCAGAGGGAAGAAGAAGAAGAAAGCAAGGACAGAAGAAGGTGGAGAAACAGAAGTGGGTGTGGAAAGAGGAAAAGATGACTCGTCAATAGCAAAATTTCTAGGTGGAAAGAGGAAAAGATGTCTCGTCAACAGCAAAATTTCTAGGTGCAGTCATCCTGTATCGATTTGGTTTCAGAGTTTAACAGATCTTTAACCTTGAATTCATTATCCCTGCGGGTGAGTGCACGTAACAGTCCTTGAAATTTCTCATCTTCTTTGGTTACGGTTTTGTGCCTGAGCAAAAAAGTCCTTCCTTTATATCAACATTTGGGGCATTACTGTGTTGTTTGCGCTACATATCTGCAGTGGAAAGATACAAATTATCCTGAGCATAATGAGACTTTTTCTTGGAAATCTGATAGGCTCACCTTAGTATAATTATCTGTGTTATAGGGTGGACATGGTTTTGCCTTCACTAGTGGGTAAGGTAGGTGCTTACCAAAGTCATGCAATACAATGAATAGCGTTTCACCAACTGATTTGTTTATGGACCAGTTGTTTGAGGCAGCCGTCTGAGGGATCCACACATCCCATGTGATGCTCTGATACGTTAGACACTCCACCTTACAGTTTGGCTCTCCATTAGATCGTTACTGATAAGGAGGCACAACTTTGCACTTAGGGACACCATACTGACGGCAAGCTTGCGTAGGAAGACAGTTATTCAACTCAGTATCATTATCTGTAATAATCGTATTAAGAATTGTGAATGAGTAAATAACGAAATCAATAAAGGCTCACACAACACTCTTCGTGCATTTCTCTCTCAGAGGCAAGCGTACACAGAGACGTAAAAAGTGATAAACTGTGACAAACAAATATCCATTGCCAAAGAGTGAGTCGACCCCTTGTGTCTAGCACAAGAAACACTAGAATCACAATGAGCGTGGACATCCTCGTGCATCATAGGCCAGTAGAACGAGAGTTGCGCCTGATAGAAACACGTATCCTTACCTGGATGAGATGCATGTGGAATGTCATGAGCAAAGCAGTGGGAATCAAGTCTGTCAGAATAACCAGTTGTAAGACTTCTTTGTTTGGCATAGCCTTTCCAGTGAGGACCGTTTGTCAAAGCAAAATGTCTTTAACTATCACAAACTCTAACACTGGAACTGAAAACTTCGGTAAAGGCAAATCATCACCAAACTCTACGAAACAAACAGCATGAGACCATAACTGATCCACGCGTTCATCACTAATCACAAGACCACGATCAAGAGGTGTGCCTTTAAACAAATTACAAAGGCAAATTGTCTGCCTGTATGTGAATTGGATACCCGTATTGTAATATCCATCCATCCATCATCCAGTCCTACATTGCCCCATGAGAAGCATAGCAGCCCGGGGCTAGGCAAGATGGTCCTGACATTTAAGGTGAGAGTGACCAGCCTCACTCATCCCTGAGTGGCAATACGTGAGCAATAAACCCCAACCACCCCTTGGATATAGACCTTCACCGGCTCAATCCGACTGGAGCACCGTAATTACCCGCTAAACCACCAGGCGCCATAATTTGGTTATATGGTTACCACCCAGCGTAGTAACTGGTTTCCTGGTGTACAGGAAACCATTTGGCTTGTCACTCAATGTAGAGTCACCCACAGGCAGAAGGAAGAGGAAAGAATGAAGGAAAGAAAGACAGAAAAGGGAGTGTAAAGTCACCCGTAGGCAGAAGGACGAGGAAAGAATGAATTGGAAAGACAGAAGAGGATGAAGGCGAGGAAAAGGCAGACATCCGAGAGCAGCTTTGCATCAAGTAAGTGGATGGTGAGCGCCCCCACCTACCACCCCATATTGTAATAATGTTATGAAAATGTTTCAGTGACCAAACAATAATTGTCTTCCAGTGCATTACACAGTAGTTACATTGTGCAGAGTTCAGGACATGACCAGCAGAAGCTATTATACTTTTCATGTTGTCCACGTCTACCTGCATTAACACCACTCCCAGACCAACACCAGAGGCATCAGTACATAGTAGGAAAGGAAAAGATTACTCTAGGCAGGGAATACCAATACAGGGGCCTTACCAAATGTGCATTTCAAGTTATTAAATGCACTAACTTTACCATCATTCCAGACAAAAGGCTCATTTTCTTTAGTAACTGTTAAAGCTGCATCTATCTGCGCACAGCCATTAATGAAAAATAACCCAACACCACTAGAAAGCTATGTATGCCATCTGTATCAGTAGGCCTTGGGAAGTCATTAGCCCCTACAGCTCAAGATGATGGCCGCCATATGGCCGTCATAAAACAGGTGTTTGGGGTGTCTCCGGTGATGGCAATGGACACTGAATTTCCTGCCAACGCTTCAATTCCTACCCATTTTCTGTGGCGACCAGTGTGTGACGTAGGATTCTAGGAGGCGCATCAGTGCCAGTGCGCTTCCCACTTGCTACTGTGGAGTACAGGAAAGTGGGTTCTGAATCTGCATTATCCAATTAGCTTCCTGTTACGAACGGCCACCCAAGCCCCGCCCCCTCCACCCCTGCCACATCTCTTGCTAACCCAGGGAAAGGGTTGAGTGACAATGCGATTGATTGGGTGATGATGGAAATAAAGGCGCCGTCATTATCAAGGGGTGAGACGACATGTGACAGCAGGAGTTATCATTTGGAGAATGAAGTACCCCAGTTGCCCTCCTGTCGTCTCCCAAAGCTCCACGATGCCACTTGGAAGCGAATATGACGATCCCCTAGTATCTGCTGACGATTCTCCAGTGTCTGCTGACATTCCCTACCCTTCTGACACCTCAGATGACTCCTCTAAGGCATCAGATGTGGATATCCCAAGTGACGACCCTCATGGCTTCTCAGGTGCCTTAGTGAAGGTGCTAATGGACAAGCACTTAGGGCCTAACCACACTGATTACGTCTACACATCCCCAGCATTGACAAAGTTTCTCCTTGAATATGGGACAGGAACCTAAAACATGGGATTATTGGGCCAATATCGGCTCATTCCGGATTAGTATCGGATTGCGGTAAATCGCATGTGACCTGCATTGGTTTAATACACAAAATACTATTCCATTCCAGTTCTGGCAAACCAGAATTGAAACAATATTGTTGCCAATGCTAGCATATACCTGAATTGGGTCTATATAGTCAAACCCTTACCACGCCATTTCCATCTGTTTGTCCACTTATTTTTCCGACTTTTTTCCACCGCCCGTAGTACCACTGATGTCTATCTTCCCGATATTTGCAGGGCAGATTACACTCTTTACCCTAAATTTGACTTGGCAAAGCTCCGGGTTTTCTTTGTAGTTCAGTAGATGCTTTGTTATTACTGTGGTAAAGTAAATATTGATTTTGTGTAGTTTGTGCTTTTTTACCCCTTCCTATGCTAAACCTGTTTTATTATTATTATTATTATTATTATTATTTCAAACTATTTGGCTCCTACACAGGTCTGGCAGTCTGTCCAGCAGAATTATGTGTGCAGTATATACCAGACATGCTTTAACAAAGAACCAAAAATTATTAAGTACAGATGTTTGAGAGCAGCAAGACCCGCAAGACGTAAACAGAATTATCACAAACTTTTTCCAAGCTGCAAAACCACCTTTAAATCACCGTGTATTGTGCTGAATATCACTATTCAACAAAGACATGAATGATGTTCAGCTCATTTCAGGGTAATTCAAAGGTGTTCTCTCTCAACTTGTAAAAAGAGAAGAAAACCGGACATGTTGCCTTTAATGGTCTGATACATAACCTGTGCTGGCCAACAGATGGTTCTGTAATGGTTATGAATAGGTCTGATACAGCAGTACATATTTACATGAATCGACACGTACCCAGCAGACGTATAAATGACGGGCCAGCACCGGCATATAACGGAACTAAGGGAAAACGACAACCATGCACTGGACCGATTCCTGGCCATAATATTCTGATACATTAAGCTACATCGAGACTGTGCTTCTCTTGGCCTTACCCTTTCACACACGCCACTATCACACACACCCCGCACAGTAATAAAGTAACTAAGTTTTATGATAATATAGTTCAATATACCTGTAAATTGGTATTGTTCTAGTAAACTAGGAATTGTTTGGTGCAGTTCCTGTAGTGCTGTAACAACTTAGTCAAGTAAATGCTTTACAAAATGAGAAAACTACGGGCGTAAGAAAACGATCGCCAGGGATAACTAAAGTGATCTTCCACGACACAAAAAACATATTCGCAAGAAGGTGAAAGTGATCATTTGCGGCAAGTTATGTGTAATAAACATTAATACAGTATTTATTTTCTCTCTCCCATCCCACACACCATAGCACACAGTGTCACTCAGAAAAGACTGAAAAAATCACGTGTCAAACGATTTTCAACATTTTTTTTTTACCCAAGTGAATTAAATTCTATGCAGTATGAAGTCAACTGGTTTTCAGTATTTGTCTTTTTAAAAATATTGCATTCATTTTCTTCGTTATTTTTTTCTAACAAGTTAGAATACAGTATATGTCTCATTAAAGAAACTTCCGAGTTAATAATGTGGATGTTACCACTAGCGCAATTAAAGCAAAATTCGTCTGGCATCATGGTAACTATTAAAAATCTCCAGATTCTGAGCGTGTGGTAACCGGGATTCACTGTCGCCTTTACATATGCAAAGATCATGTAAAATTCATTTACACTGTAAGAAAACGATGTGAAATGTGTTAAATTGCTAAATGCACCATTACACATTGTATAATCATATTTAACCATTACTGTAACATTTCCACCCTGTCACAGATTTTAACAATAACAGTAAATGCTGATGCAAATATCATCATCAGCCGTTGAGGTCCACTGAAGAACCGGCCTATCCCTACCGAAGCAGGGACGATACACCCAGTGGCTTAGGCTGTCTACCATGTATCTCTACCCCGTGGCTTAAGCTGTCTGGTAGAGACTGTAAGTAGGGTGAGAAGTGCTTGTGAGTGTAATTGTTGTGTTGTAGTGGCTTTGGATGTTTGTGTAGTCTGTGAGCAGAGTGTATTCGGCCTTAAGCCGATTGGGTGCAAGCATACTAGTATGCGTCACTGGTTCAACCACAGCACCCCTTGTCCCCCAAAGTGGTCAGTGGCTTGGTGAACGCTTCCCAAAGTTTTTACAAATTTGGCGGGAGGTGAACCCTCGCCCACCAGCGTGCGAGACGCGCACACTGCCACTGTACCACAGAGGCTCCATATAGGCAAAAAGGTATCAAACGCAACAAAAGAAACATAAGATTTCACATATGAATGCGTAATTCTTTCAAAAACATGGATAATTATAAAAAAGTAACGAAAAACAAATACTGCTTTAAATTTGTAGCCGACACTACCTTTCATTAATATTTCACATTGTTTGTCATAACTTTCAAGTCAAGATCTGGTAAATCTGCATTCCATTCAGGTTTGGTGACAGCCATTTGATTTATATTCAGTGTAACATGGTGATTTTTTTCAGAGTTGATTTTCATTCAGATCGTTTGGTGAAAGTGAATTAGTTGACATTCGACATACATTTGAAATCAATGCTGTATTTTTTGGTGCAAATGGCAAGTGATGATAAAAAAACAAGTGAATGAGAAAGTGAACAGAAATAAGAATACAAAGAGAACATGTGAGAACAGTGTCAAAGGTGGAGGTGTGATAGGGAGACCTCTAGTGAACTGGGAAGGCATAGTGAAGGTATACAAAAACTATAAAATTATGCAAGTATATCTAAATATATCTATAGGTAGATAAGGGGAGCGAAAAAAAAAAAAAAGTCAGTTTTATTACACTAATATCAAGCAGATATTTCTCAAACTTACATCTACGAGCCAACTGGGGTCATGGGCGTGAGGAAGGGTACAACAGGAGCGAGGGACACACACCTACTCTCTGTGCACAGTCCAAAGTCTGTTGGAAGAATCCTTTCTATAGAGGTGAATAGGACGGTATATGTGGTTTGCTCGACAAGTTCATTCCTGCATTTGCATGCAAACTGTTGCCTCTTAGCCATATTTTTTCTTGCCTGCTCATTGGTCCAGCAGTGTCAAAACGTAGCACGTATATGCTGATGCGAGAGGGAGCACAACAAGCTTAACCCGCCGAGTCCCATCGACGTACACCGTACGTCACGCAATTGCAAGGCCCATTGTGTGCACATTTTTCAACATTCGCGGGTGATTTTTGGTAGGCATATGTGGGAGACCTTCCTCTACCTGCTGTCAAGCGGGGATACTGCCTGGCCCCTCCTAACCCCCCCTTCCCCCCTCCCCCCCACACTGGGCAATTCACCCATTAGCAGTAAGCTGACCAGTAAAGGTATGTTGCCCCACGGTCTCTCTAATGACGAAATTCATGGTGAAAGTGATTCCTGAGGTGGAGGACAATGAGACAAAGAAGCTAGAGGTAGAAACAAACAGAAGTGATGAGGTGGTAATGTCGTAAAGGAAGGTGCCATATACTGGGGTTTTGGTAAGTGAACAATTATGAACGCCTATATTATTGTATGAAAATCATTATAGACTTTTACTACACATAAATTCGTACCAAATAAATGAAATAAATACTTAATTTAAAGTGGCTTGAATGAGTCAACCCTTCCATAGTTCGTTTTCTTAGCCAGGTACCCTGAAAAAGAAGGAAAACGTAAGATTGAGTGACACCTGTATCAACATTTTTTTTTTTTACCTCAGGATCGCGATTTCACTATGAATTTTCGATGTTTCTCACAAAAAGCGAAGGTTTCAGCCAAAAAACATATAAAGTCGAAAATCGGTCGGGATCTGGGGGTAGGCTGGGTAAAAAAAACGGTCGGGACTCGGCGGGTTAAACACGGCCCCCCCTCACCCGAGTGTAAGGTACACACACATTGAACTACTACTTACACTGGCCCCTCATGGCCTCCCTAAAATCCTGCCGTGACCCCTTTGAGGGCCATGGCTCCCAGTTTGAGAGCCAGTGCCTTAAATTTATTTTTTCCCATGGACCTATTTTTCCCATGGATGTATATTCCTTGTGGATCTATTTTCCCCCACTAACGTCCTATTTGCCCCATGAACCTTTTTTGCCCTATGGACCTAGTTTCTTCTTATGGAGCTATGATCCCGTGGACTCATTTTCACCATGAATCTATTTTCTCCCATGAGCTTGTCTTCACTCTTTAGGTCTATTCTCCTCTTTGGACCTATTTTCCCCAAGGGACCTGTTCTTCCTCCATGGACCTGGTTTCCCTTTAGTAATACATGTTTGCAGTGGAGCTATTTTCCTTATGGACTTTTATTTTTTTTGCCCTTAGGGACGAAATTTCCCCACGCACCTCTTATCCCTGTCTGTTTCCTCCATGGATCATTAATTTTTACCCAGTGAACCTATGTTTCCATTAAGGCCCATTTCCTTCTAAGGACGTATTTCCTCAAAGACCAATTTCACGCACAGACCTAATCCAACACATACCCCTATTTCCCCCATGGCTCTGTTCCCCAGTGGATCTGTTTTCCCCATTCGCCCACCGACCAATATACCTTCCCATTCAACCAGTGTAGTCAGCCCATCTCCTGCTTTGTCATCCAGAATACCAGAGATCCACCCACACACCCGAAAAAGCCCATATATCCACCCGCTCAACCCACTCACCCTTCCCACTTCTCTCACCCCACTCATCCTCCCCACCCACTCCACCCAGCCAACCACCCACCCTGTCCAGCCCACTCACCTGCCCACCAACTTACCCACCCTGCCGCCAAGCTTGAACTACAAGAAGGATGACTAGCAAGTTTACTGCTGGCGCAGTGGTAGCGTTCTCACTTGCCATCTGGTAGACGGGAGTTCGCGCCTCGCTCAGGTTGCGAAAAGTTTCACTGACGAAGTGGGTGGTTACTGTCCCCCTTGAGCAAGGAGATGGGTGTGTGCGTGTGTGAAGGTCACAGCCTTGCCCATAGATCGGACTATATGAGCTCTCAGCTCCCTTCCGGGAGGGTAAAAGCTGGCGATCACTACCATCAAGTGATCCTGACCGACCCGGTGAGTTACACACACACACACACACATAACAGTGTCAACTAAGATAAATATCTGATTTAGACCAAAACTTGTAGAAGTGTTGGTGTAAGTGAACATTCATACTTATGAGTCAAGGTCACACTCAGAGGAGAAGTCAAAATCTGACTCGTGTATCTTTTTGAAAATAGAATTGTTATCATATTTGAACTAAACTTGGTGGCCAGCCGAAGGGTTGACCTAATACTTACTAAAATAATAAGTCAGAAGTAAAGGTCACATGGCAAGTTATCATTTTTTATCCAGCATAGATTAAACTTTGTGAAACAGACTGTAGCACAAGTCGTTGAGAGGGGTACTTCTAGGGTTGATGGACAGTTGGTGATGGAGAGAGCCGAGATTCCTGCTTCACCAACTATCAGGACACAGGTCCTAATGATCTTCCTCTGCTGTTTTTTATTTTAGGGCTTCTATCATACAGGGAGTGGTCCAGTACACTCTCCAAAGCATTTATCTTACTATCTACCACAAACTACATAAACATTATACATTACATCAATTTTCTTCAACATTTCCCTCTTTTGTGCTCCTCTTCTTTCACTTCTAGGACTGTAACTTCGTGGTTTCACCATAGCTGTGCACCCAGCATTCAGAATCACTACCATTCCTTTCACCCAGTGATATTTGTTAGTCTTTCTACTGTCAACCCTAACCTGTAAATGGCATGGTGAAGAGGTTTGTTGAGGCAGTAATTTAAACATGCCATCTCGATCCATTTAGTCTTTTTTGGTGTGATGGCTCCGTCAGATGAATAGTTTTGTCTCATCCTTTTGAATTTGTTATAGCTGCCATTTGTCACTCTTTTTTCATAATTATTTTTACATTAGCTGGCATATGGTATACATCCTAATCCAGGTTCTTCTAAAATTTTTGTAGAGTGCTGTACTCAAACATTAGGGGCTTGAAAAGCAATCATCTTGATCGTACAGTTCCTTCGTCTAACTATGATGTTCTTGTTGCTACGAGGTGCTACCCAAAAGTTCCCGACATTTGACTAAAGAAGGAAAAAAAAACTTAACGTCAAGTCCTAATCACCACCGTCCCCTTTAAAGTAGTCTCCTTGGCGTGCAGACATCGATCTCAGCGCTTCTCCCACAATAGGAACGCATTCTGGAAGTCCTTGAGCATCAGCTTATTTAGGACCTTCTCCAGTTCCTCCTGGATCTCCTCAGTGGTGTCAAATCTTAGTCCTTTCAGCTGGATTTTCATTTTCGGAAAGAGGAAAAAAATCGCAGGTGGTAAATCTGGTGAATACGAGGGCTGGGGGATGTTTTTTTTTTTGCGAAAATTGCTGAACAACAAGGGCTGTTTGCGTGGGTGCATTGTCATGGTGAAGCACCCATTTTTTGTATGCACCACTTGTCTGGACGTTCTTGCCTCACGTTCTCCTGGAGTCATCTCTGAAGGTCACATTAGAACTTGGCATTGACGGTCTGTCCTTGAGGAACGAATTCCTTAGGAACAATCCCCACCATGTCGAAGAAAGTAATGAACAGTATACATTGCTGTTGACCCGACGTGCTTTCTTTGGTCAGGGCGAAGTTGAGCACTTCCACTGCTGTGGTTGCTGTTTGGTTTCGTGGTTGTACCCGTAATCCCAGCTTTCTTCACCCATAATGGCACTTGAGAGGAAGATTGCATTATTTCTGGCCATTTTCCTGAGCTTCTTGCAGACCCCCACGCAATGCTGCTTTTGCTCATCTGTCAGGCGGTTATTCGTCTCGTGTCAAGGTTGCTAGACAAAATGCGTTGGCAAGTTCCATACAACAGGCTGACAATGTCATAAATATTGTGGATTGTCCTACGATCTTTGAGGATGGTTGCACGAACCTTGGTCACATTGTCAGGAGTTGAATTGGTGGATGGACGACCAGAATGTGCATCGTCATCTGTTGACGTTCGTCTGTTTTTAAAAGGCTTAAATCAGTTGTAGGTTTGTGTAACCTTCAAAACATTGTCACCAAATGCTTGTTTTGACATGAGTTTCTGACACGTTCTTCCCGAGTATCACATAAAACTTGATGCATACACGTTGCTCTTTCACATCCTCTATTTTTGAGAGCACATACATGTCGTGCATGTATAGGTTAAAGAGAGTAGAGGACAAAACAGATCCTTGGGGAACGCCGTTTGTGAACTTTCTGATATTCGATGATTGACCGGCAAATGTTACATGTGCACATCTGCCTGCTAAGTAGTTTGCCAGCCATCCTTTTGTGTTATTGTTCATTTTTGTGTTGAATATTATGTTTGTGAGGTTGTGGCGTGGGATAGCATCAAAAGCTTTGCTAATGTCTAGTGTGACTAGGAGTGTTCTATGTGGTGGCCTAGCTGAATTAATGCCATCAAAAACTCTCTGTGTAAGGTCTGTAAGAAGAGTGTTTGTGGGGTGTAGTGGCCTAAAGCCATGTGATGGGGCTAAGGGGATGTAAGGTGTAACTAGTAGTGATACCAATCTTTCAGTGACTTGGAGGGGGTGCAGAGGAGTGTGATGGGGCAGTGTGAGGAAGGTAATGTGGGATCTTTGTTGAGTTTGGGGATAGTGATGATAATGCCATGCTTCCAGATGTTGGATATTATGTTGTGTGAATAGCTGTAGTTTGATATGTTGGTGAGTGCTTGTATGCCTTGTGGTCCAAGGTGTTTAAGGTGTATGTTGCTTATGTTGTCTGGTCTACAGGCAGATGGGTGCTTGAGGTTGCTGATGATGTGCTTCGTCTGGTTGTAAGTGAAAGGTGTGAAGTCTGGGTCTGTGGGGAACTGTCTCTTACGTTGGATGATACGTCGGTCGTCACGATGGGGGTTTCGATGGCTGACATGTGAAAAGTGATTGATGAGAGTGTTTGCTTGTTGTTTGTTTGAGGTATGGTGTCTGTTGTTGTGATGGCAGCGTGTGATTGTGTAGTGTTGCTGTTGGAGAATGTGATGCTGTTTAGTGTTTTGTAGAGTTTGCTGGGGGTTAATGGATAATGGGGTTAATGGTTTTGCTATCCTGAATAAATAAGTATAAAAAAATTGAGTTTCTGGCAGTAGGAAGATTGCACAGCATTTGCAGAGTAGTTAATTGTTGTAGACTGTTTAGAATCAACAGTAACAGGAGTTTTTACAGGTGGATAATAGAAATTTTAAAATTAAATAGATAAGGAACAAAATTTCTTTTCAGAGAAATTGTATGGATATGTAAGTGAGTGAAATACTGTAGTTGATTATATAGTTCTGTGTTAGAATAAGATTTGCCAAGAAATTTATTGTCAGTTCCCTCTTGTAACTCAGAATGTAATTTGCAGGATGAGCTATAGATATGCGAGGTTTAGTTTACCATTCCTTGACCTTCCTGCAGTAAGAAGAAACAGCTCATGATATTTTTCCTCATATATTCATCCATCCATCCATCATCCAATCCTATGTCGCCCCATGAGGAGCGTAGGAACCCGGGGCTAGGCAAGTTGGTCCTGACATTAAAGATGAGAATGACCAGCCTCACTCATCCCTGAGTGGCACCACGTGAGCAGTAAACCCCAGCCACCTCTTGGATGTAAACCTTCATCGGTTCAATCCGATTGGAGCCCCATAATTAGCCACTGAACCACCAGGTGCCAAAATTTGGTTATATGGTTACCACCCAGCATAGTAAATGGTTTCCTGGTGTTCAGGAAACCATTTGGCTTGTTACTTAGTGTAGAGTCACCCACAGGCAGAAGGAAGAGGAAAGAATGAAAGAAAGAAACACAGATGAGGGAGTGTAAAGTCACCCGTAGGGAGAAGAACGAGGAAAGAATGAAGGAAAGAATAACCAAGACTTATATGTTGCAGGAACAACACGGGACATTGGAAGATGCAGCCTCTCCTTTCCTTGTTGTCCTGCAAAAACAAATTTGAATTGCAAGAAAGTTTTTTTTTTTTTTAATGTAAATCCATTCCCTGTACATGTTTAGACTTCATACTCAAGTGCTTTCATTCCACAGCATCAAGGCCCACCTCTGCAACGTGCTCTGAGGTTCCCCACTCCCCAAAAGAGCTGGGTGTTGGGGGTAAGGGGTGTGCTTGGGGGGTGGTGACAGGGGCAGGGGGTCGGCTGGAGGTGCCAGAACATGGAGTAGTGCTGACCATACCCGGTGGGGCCCTCCCACCTGACACACGCCAGACACTGTTTGTGGCTGTAGCGCCTAGTCCGGCATGCACACCAGAACTCAACGATAGACAGGTGGATTGGCTAATTTACAATAAGGGTGTTCCTCACCCACAATTGTTTTAGCTTTAAGGTGTTATCTTATTACTGTATGTTGTTGACGATACCAGTATTCATGTAAAGTTGCACATGATTTACTAAGAAGTTGCTGTGAAGTCAGAAATTAGTGATGTTTATGAATATGACCCCAAAGCCTTGAGACATAATCTTGTATATCACTTTAGTTGATTCACATGATAGTGGTGTTTTTCCAGCACTCATCTTAGACATTAATTGAGGAGTGCCTGTAGCCTTATGTGTATGACTCACATTCTCTTTTTCTCCATTTATACCCCATTTTTCTTGTACAGTATTTTCATTCTGCATTTCTAATCAAATTTGTCTCTCATGCATTCCTCTTGTACTTAATTCTTATTGATTATTCCGTGGAGTAAGGTGGGGCATCCTGGGACTCTACTACAGGTGTACCGAGTTCCATCCAGCTGCTCCTGTAGTCATCCTTTCACCCCTGGAGTAGGGGTTTTTTCAAGAATTCTCCCCCAGTATCCCTGCTTGTCGTAAGAGACGACTAAAAGGATTGGTGGTGGGTTAGTGCCCCACCCCATAAAAACAACTGACTAAAAATACGAACAAGAAGCCTCGCACCAGGACTGACCAAAAGTTGACGAAAAAGGATCGGACAAAGGACGTGGTAAAGATTGCAACATGGAATGTAAGGGGTATGAATGATGAGGTGAAAGAGAGAGAGATTGTACAGGTGCTTGAGAGTGCAAAAGTGGATATACAGTATGTGGAATAACTGAAACTAAATGGCGAGGTGAGAGTGTGAGAGAATGGGAATATGGATGGGGTATATGCGCGGGAGTGGGTGAGAATGAGAGGGCGAAAGAGGGAGTGTGTATTGCTGTGAGCAACAGATGGAAGGAGAATGTAAGAGAGTACGGATCAGTTAGGTCAAGGATTGTGTGGGTAAGAGTGAAAGTAGGACTACAAATGTGGGCAATTCTGTGCGTGTATGCGCCAACGCAAGATCGTGTAAGTAGAATGAGAGAAGAGTTCTGGACAAATGTGGAAGCCTGCTTGGAAAAGTCTGAAAGGAATGAGAGAGTGTCTCTGATTGGAGATATGAATGGAAAAGTAGGGAATGAGAAGGTCGATGGAGTGGTTGGTGAGTGGGGTGTGCCTGCAGAGATTGATGAGAATGGCAGTGCTTTAGTGGACATTTGTGCTGGGAGGGGGTTGGTGGTAGCTAATACCCTCTTCAGGCACAAAATGATCCATAGGTATACATGGCGAGTGGCGAGAAGAGTGGACGGTGGAATGAATGAACGGAAGG
>JAGKTI010006794.1:29160-39396 GCA_018397915.1 Birgus latro | reverse complement strand
AGCGCGATTTTTGACATTTGATTCCATGATACGATTTTTTTCAATTTCGGGTGGCCCTGTAGCAGCGAAGGGGACCATGAAGGCTGCATGTAAGCCTTCCTGTTAGAGAAATATCCCCTAAACTGTATAATGTCGTCTGGAAAGAGAGAGAGAGAGAGAGAGTGATGGGTGGGGGGGGGGACTAGAAGCGCCATTGCCATGACTGGTTCAGTATATTGTTTGGAATGGAAGAGGATGTATTAATGTGCTTTTGAGTTGTTGCTCCAGTTTGGTAATAGTGTACTGTAGGCTGTGTGGGAATAGTAAGTGAAGCGTTGGAAAGTGTTAAGTGTTAGTAATACCAATAAATGTTGGCTGAAGCGTCAAAGAGCAGTCCTGTAAAGTTTGATGGAAGATGTGACGACGTATTATGTAAGTTCCGTTAGTTGTCAGAGTGCAATAGCAGTGAAGCTGCATTAGAGGTGATTAATAGAAGATGCAATTAGTGGTGCATAAAGAAACAATTAGTGGTGTATAATGGAGCACAGTAGTGCTGCAGGACGTCTACAAGAACATACTCAGCCAGTGCCCAGAAGACGGTAAGCTGTATGTTACTATTTGTTGTAGGAAGTGATTTTAGTGGTAGGTGGTGGCGACCATCATCCACTCACTCGATGTAGTGCTGCCTACTTCTTCCTTATTTAGCCTTTATCATTCTTTTTCTGTGTCTGTCTTCCTCTCTTCCTATTTCTCACCATCTTTCCTGTCACCTTTTATTGCTTTTCTTTCCTTTTCAGGTGGCTTTACATTGAGTGACAAGCCTAATGGTTTCCTGTAAGCCAAGAAACCATTTACAACGCTGGGTGGTAACCATATAACCAAACCATACGTGCTCCCTACGTGTCAACAAGTGGGTTGGTGGAGGGTTTGTGCCCCTCCCTGTAAAACAACTAACTCAAAGTCAAATGGCCACCCCTTACGGCATTGTGGCGTCTGGCAATAGATATATTTTAGACAGAAATGATTTTATTCCTGCCTCATAACTAGAAGTACACTGAATGTCATGCAGCCTCGAGTGTTTATCCTTGTGGGAGTGGGTTAGTTCCGTCAGATGAAAACAGTGACGCCAGTAATGATAAATAAGGCGGGAAATATACATGTAGGGAAAGTTCCTACGTTAAGCCATTTAAATCGCGCCGTATTGTTTGTTTTGCTGTTAGTCTCCTCAACCAGGTTAATTCTGCTTAGGGGAAATTACTGTCATTATTACCTTATTATTTTCTTGTGACGGTGTTGGTGAAGGCAGTGTCTAACCCCTATCTTGTTCATTTATTTAAACTTGGAGCTTTTCGTCCGTTTTCCGCCTATTTCCCGAATGTCAGTGGCAGAAAAAATGTCAGTTCTGCGGCTGCCCTTTCCTTAGCGATTCTTCGTGACTAGCATCATATTTTATACCGCCAGGGGATAGGGAAGTCACTCCTGAGCTGAATAAAATCGTTAGGAGATTCCGTAGCAAGAGTACAATAAAAAGAACGCTATTGGACTGAAATGGTTAGCTCACCCATTGGCCCAGGGATGTCTTTAATTTAATTCTTGCCATCTGACGATTTTATTCAGCTTGGGAGATTTTTATTTTTATTTTACTTAAAGGGATAGATATAGTACTGATAAACCCTTTCAATGCGAGAGATCTTTCCTGAGTGAAATAGTGTGGAGACAGCAGGCCGCTGTGGCCCCAGACGTAACTGAAATGTTCACCCTATGGACTGCAACTGGTGTTGCCCTTCACCTGTAGATATATATATTGCATCTTTCCGTTAGGGTTAGGGAGAGGATAATCTGATGACTTCAGGATTTTCTTAATACCATTAGGATTCTTTTGGTCGTCTCGGTTGCGTTTAAATTCAGATGACTTTGGTTTCAGGTGTTTTTTTGCTGTTTGCGGTCATTTCACTTAACGTCCTCCTACCTCCAGCTTCCCTGGGATTCCTAGACCTCGGAGAGTATATAATGGTTACGTATATCGCCCAAAGAACGTAATTTGGGGGCAAATAAAGGGTACCAGTCGGTTGTTGGGAAACTCATAGGAGCTGTAGTCTCCATTTCTTTCAGGCGAGTCATTTTTATTTATTTTTTTGCCACCACCAACGTCAGGGAGATACATAGATCACGGGGAGTGTATAATTAGTACCTATAGTGGTCCTGTTAGTTTATTTTGGATATACATAATGTTTTGTGGTTGGCGTCAGGTGAGCTGCGACGCCGTTATATGCTGATTTGATTGATTGGAGGAATGGCGAGATGAACTTATCCATAAATTGATCTCTGGAGAGGATATCCGGGAGGTTGAAGGGATGGTAAATGGATGGGGAGAAGGGGGATAGATGGAGAGGAAGATGTGATAGTGGGAGGGGGAGGAGGAGGAGGGGAAATAGGAAAATTTTTCATATCAATCTTGTGGCGTGGCCTTCCTTCGTAGTCGGTTGATGTCTCAAAAATGCTGATGTGGTGGCAATGCCAAAAAGTTCTCTGTCAGTAGATTGCAAATTAATATTAATATTGATGGGTGGATGGCATATAATTTTAGAAGAGGTAATTTAATTTTTTTTAAAATCTCATTATGTAAGCAGTCCAAGTCGCCGTTGTCCGTTTCGCTGCAGATAGCTCATCTAAATTTACGTGAATAATAAAAATGCAGCGGTGTAGCGTATATTTCGCGCGTGGAATTAGCATAGAAAAATTGTAGAGATAAATTTAAATGGTTAACTAAGGCTACGGGTGTGTAAATTAATGAAATTGTGTAAATCTCGACATTTCAGGGACGTGGATTCGGACACGGCCTTACCTACAGGGCTCACAGATTCAGGTAGCGGGGCACTCGGAGAGGCGATGGCGAGCTGGGCGGACCTACGCGTAAGTGTGCTCCTGTTATTTACCATTTTCCGTGTTTAATTCGATTTTTATGTTGTTTATTGTTACTTGAATCTCTTATTTATAGTCTTCTAATGCTGCGCAGGTAAGTAAATAAGGGGAAAAAAATCGATTTTCGGAGAAAATGTGATATCGGTCGCGGTGCGATGGACATGCTCTCCGCGATGATTTGTGAAGTCTGAATTTCAGCTAGGCTATTTGAATGAACTTACTCAGATGGTTTAATTGAATTTATTAAATCACCGAAGAGTATTGTTTAGTGCATTTTTCGCGTTCAGCTGTCATTACGATGACGTGGTCAAACTGAAGTAACTTCAGTTTCTTCAGTGAAGTCACGCGTTATTTTTATGCGCGCTGCCTCCTGACGATTTTTCCCAAACATTTTCGAAACTTTTTTTTTTTTTTTTTTTTTTAAATTATAGCCAGATAGCGGCGACCTACAAGTTTTATGCGGTTGCTTCCAGACGAATTTTTTTTTTCCAAATTTTGAGTTTTTTTTTTTTTTTTACCCAACTAACGAAGACTGATATGTTTTAGAATTTTTATGCGTGCTAATATTTTTTTTTTCTATATTTTGAGAATTTTGATTTTTTTTCTAAACTATATTCGACCATCGGAGACTTACGGTACGTTTTTGGATTATGCGTGCTACCTCGACTTTTTTTTTTTCATCGTAAGATTTTTTATTTTTTTATGAATTACACCTAACTAGCGGAAAGTGACTCGTTTACTGTAACTTATGCGCATTGCCTCCAGGCGATTTATAAAAAAAATAATTTTTAGAAACAGCTTGGGCATTTTATTCCCGATTATTTTTCTTTGTAAATTTTGTGAACGATGCCCAGCTACTGAAGACTTGGTGTTTGCCGTCTCATCATGCGAATTTTCGGATTTTCACCCAACTGAGGTAGATAGGGAGATTTTTTTTTTTTTTTTTATAATGCTGCTACTACTGTTACTTATACTATTACTGTTACTGGGTTACTGCTAGTACTGTTTTACTGCTGCTGTTACTATCACTGTTATGCTCTGCGTTTTTAGGACGCAACTTCTTGCTCCCTAAGACACAGACACAAGCCTTGGGTTCTTTAATTCAAGACCGGGCCAGAACATATACCAAAGGAACAGGGCAAAAACACAGGCTAACTAGTATTACATGTATATTACCATATATTGACATACACAGTATAATATCAAACGCCACATGTTGCACTCACAGATTCCCTTACGGAACATTCTAGGGCAACACACAAATATAGCAGAGATACACCTTAGGGACTACAAGTCTGGTAATCACTGAATGTCCCTGTCTGGGCAACGCATAATTTAATACAAATCCAATATCACAGGGCCTCGGGGTAAATTCATACAAAACACCGGGGAAGGAGTCTACACTGGGGGCACTGAACCTTCGTATCAATGGGGACACACAGAGGGTCATACGGAGAGTCACATGGGCTGTCACGATTCCCTGGTGGTAGGTCTTAAGGGAATGATAATCAGATTCACCAGGGGGGGGTATACTGTCACTGGGGGAAATTATCACAGAGGGGGGAAGTTTAGACCTTAATTTAATTATATGGTCACGACCAGGGTTTGCACAGGGGAGGTTCGCTGGTGGGGTCCTGTATTAGGGTAAGTCACTCACTGTCCAGGGGGTTTATCCCGGAAGGTTCGGGTGGCGGCCTGGTGTGGGAGGGAGGCCATCTGGGTGGTGTGTGCGGACCTCATGTGGCCAGCCGGGTGGTGTAGAGGGAGGCCTTCTCTGGTCTCTCCTGGAGGAGGCCTCGGGAGTAGTCTGGCCCTCGGGGCTGGGGCCGAATAGAACCAGGAGGCAGGCAGCTGTACGCCGGCCTCCAGAAGTGGTGGGCATACAGTGGGCGGCCTCAGGCTGAGCAGAGCCCGGGGTTGGTGGCGTGCCCCTTAGTGGCTGGGGGCTGCGGTCTTGCTGGGGAGGGGAGGCCATCAGGGGTTGCCTATGGCTGCGGCGTCCCGAGGAATCCGTCAGCGTCCAGGGGCGTATAGGGGATTGCTGAACTGACAGGACGCCCACGACTGGCCCGCTCCAGACGTCCTGCCATGACTTACCTGTAGGGGAGCAGTCTCCGCCCCTAGTGGTATGGGGGGAGGAAGAGGGACGTCTCACTCGTCCACAGGAGGCCGGGTGGAGCCAGAGATGTGTCCCTCTGCAGGAGCCTCCAGACTGGTGGAGGAGGGAGAACCAGTGGTCACTCCCTCTGCATGGCAGGTCCGATGGACGCTACCGGAACTCCACACTGGGGTCGAGAGAGGAGATTCCTGAGAAGCTCCTCTGGCCTGGCAAGTCCAGTGGACGTTGCCCAGGCTCCCGGGCTGGGGAGTGGGGGCAGGAGATCTGGCGGATGCTCCTCTTGCCCTGTAAGTCCGGCAGACCCCACTCATCTCGGGGGCGGCAGGAGGGAGAGGTCCGGCAGATGCTACCATGCTCAGGCTGCCGGGGGAAAGTTGCAGCCGAGGAGTACCTGGTGGGTGCCTCCTCTATGGCAGGTCTGGCGGACACTACCAAGGCTCTGCTCCCTTCCCTGGGACGAACAGCAGGGGAGATCGGGCGGACGCTCCCACGATGGCTAGTCCGGCAGACGTAACCTTGTTCCTGCTCCCGAGGGTGGGTGGCAGAAGAGGGAGAACTGTGCTTCCCTGGGGTAATGTAGGTCTGGGAAGACTGGCTGTCGTTCCTCCTCTTTTCGCAGGTCCAGTAGGATCTGTCAAGGGCCTATGTGGGACTGCTCCTTGGCAAGTCCCACCCCGAGTCTGGCTATGGCTGCTGCAGCTGGAGAGTAGTTTTCCCGGACTGCTACCTTACTGCTGGTCTGGTTGTGGGGAGACAGGACATATGGTAGAAGGTGATGTGGGCCGGTGTGGCATGGAAGGTAATATCACCTGTTCGGTGACCCTTTGTAGGGTGGTGGTAACCTCCCCGTTATCTCCTTGTTGAGTGGGGGTGTCAGTGTCGGTGCGCATTTTACCACCGTTGCAGGGGTCGAAGTCACGTCCCTGTGGCTGGAGGTGGTAGGTATCGGACTTGGCCGTCTGTCGGATGGGGGTGAGGTGGCAGAGGAGGTTGTTCCAGGGTAGCGTGGGCAGGTGGGGCTCCTGGTGGTGATTGAAGACGACTTCTAAGGTCAGGGGTTGATCTGTTGCCTGGAGGAGGTTGAGTAGCTGTGAGGTCCCCCTCAGTCGGTGTTTTCATCCTCCGGCAGGAGTCCAAAGTATATGCCTGATCTTCATCTTGGGTGGTAGGGAGTGAGGTACGTGTCTCTTGACTGACGGCTGGAGACTGGAGATGCGGGTGGCTGTCCCACTTTTGTGAGGGGGATTTGTCTTAATCCGATTAGTGGGCCTGGTCAGTGGAATATTCCGATCCATGTGTTGCAGGGTGAGGGAGTTGGTGTTCGGTGTGGGTGGTTTGTGATGGGCGTGGGTGGGCGATGTGCTTGGTGTGCTGGGGTAGGGGCGTATCTTGCGGGTGGGCGATGTGCTTGGTGTGATGGGGTAGGGGCGTATCTTGCGGGTGGGCGTGATAGGCGGCCCAATCGGGTCCTGGTAGTGATTAAGATAGGTGGTGGTCAGTGGGGAGCTGGGGGCGTTAGTGGTGAGTGGTGGTGGGGTGTGGATGTGGGAGAGTGGTGGATGATGAGGGAGGGGTGGTGTGTGTGGTTGGTGGCGGAGTGGTTGATGGTGACGGGTGGGGGTGTGCTGGGCAGGCAGTAGTGGGTGGCCCATGTGGGGCCAGTGGTGGTAGGAGCGGTTTGGTGGTGGAGGTTGGTACCCTGGATAACAGAGAAGTGGTGGTATGCTGGATTGGTGGTGGAGTGGTCGGTGTTGGAGATTGTAGGCGTGCTGTGGGGCTGGTTGGTGGCAGAGTGGCGGGCGAGCCATGTGGGGCTTGGTTTGGCGGCAGCGGCACGGTGTTGGGGGGTAGAATGTGAGGTTCGGTTGTTGGGGCCAGGGAGGGGCTGTCAGATGCGGGTGGAGAGTCAGAGTGGGGGCTAGGTGAGGGGGAAGAGGTGGAAGGTGTGACATAGTAGGAGAGTGAGTCATCGTCGTCATGGGTGGGTGATGAGGTGATGAGTGGGGTAGGAGAGGCTGGGAGTGGATGAGAGGGGGTGGGGGGGTCGGAAGTAGTGCACATGTCGGTTTCGATAGGTGCGGGTGGTGTTGTGATGTTGTACTTTGACTTGGTAGGGGTTTGGGACCTTGATGATTGGAAAGGGTCCTTTGTATCATGGTGATAACTTGAATGTTGTTGGTAGTTTTGCCACCATGATGACATCGCCTGGTTCGTAGGGGTTGGTGGGTGCCAGGTCGGGTTTAAGGTCTTGTGCGTTTTGAAGGTGATGTAACTTGCGCTTAAGGTGATGTAGGGGGTCTGAGGTGGGGGAGGTGGATGGAAGTTACAGAAGGTTGCACAGCAGCAAGAGGAGGGGTGTTTCACCGAATATTCTCTCGTAGGGGGTGATGCCGTCCTTGCTGGGGCTGGAGTTCATTCCTCACTGTATGATCTTCATGTGGGCTGGCTAGTTTTCGTTTTGTGTTTGTTGTATCCTTGTACGTACTTGGTTGAGTAGGGTATGATGGCTCCTCTCGCAGATGCTGTTTCCCTGGGGCCAGTAGGGGGATGAATGGGAAATGGTGTACCCAAACATTTCGATGAGTTGCACCCACATCTTGTCAATGAACTCAGGTGCGTTGTCGGAATGGAGGGCCCAGGGAATGCCGAAGTGTGGGAACACGTGTTGCAACAGGGCGTCTGCCACTGACCGCATGGTGTTCCTTAGTGGGGCAGGCGATGAGGAATTTGGGGTAAGTGTCGACGAAGGTGATGATGTATTTGTAGCCTAATTTAGGTGGGAGTGGTCCAATTACGTCGATGGAAAAGAGCTGTCACTGTTTGTTGGCTTGAATATGTCCAGGAGGGCCTGCTGTTCTGGTGGTGTCTTTTCTCAAGGCGCACGCGTGGCAGGCTTGCACAACTTGTTTGGCTAGTTGGGAGGAAGTCGGTGTCCAGTTGATGTCGTTAAAAATCTGTAGGAGTTGTTTGGTTCCTAGGTGGATCCCATTGTCGGATTGTTAGTGTTTAAGGGCGTCCAGGGCTGTATGTGGGTTGAGGGCTGTGTACCCTGATGGTGTGCAAAGGTGGTCTCCTTTCTCCTGGAGTTTGGAGAATATGCGATGGGGGGATCCAGTCTGGTCTGTTTTTGTCTTCCCATTGTTGCAGGAGGATTGGGGTGCTGTTGATGGGCAACCTGGACAGTGCGTCGACATTGGTGTGGGGGGTGTGGGGTTTGCCTGGTCGGTAGGCTATATCGAAATCAAATTCTTCTAGGGTCTCTCTCCATCTAATGATCTGGGTGTTGTTTGTTTCTGATTGACGTAGCCATTGGAGTGTTTGATGATCCGTGATAATGGTGACAGGGGTTCCAGACAGATAGGCTTGGAAATATTCCAGCACCCAGATGATCCCCAGGCATTCTCGTTTCGTGGCTGCGTAATTTTTTTCAGCCTGGTTGAGGATGTGGCTGGCGCAGGCAATGATATCTCTTTTGTACTTGGGCGAGGACGGCCCTGATTGCCATGAGAGACGTCTGTGTAGAGACAGAAGGGCAAGGAGTAGTTGGGAAATGCGACGACTGGGGCTGTGATGAGTTTGTTCGTGAGGTTTGGAAGGCTTCTGTGCAGTCAGGTGTCCAGGTAAATGCTTTGCTCTTTATGGTGAGGTAGTGAAGGGGCTTGGCTATGTTGGCGAAACCCTTGACGAAATGCCTGTAGTAGGAGGCGAGGCTGAGGAATGCGTGGAGCTTGTGCATGCCCCAAGGAATGAGGATGTCTGCGATGGCTCATAGTTTGTTAGGGTCTGGTGCGATGCCCTCCTCGGAAATGACGTGCCAGAGGAAGGAGACGGAGCGTTGGGCAAGAACGCATGTGGTTGGTTTTAGTTTGAGTCCCGCTTGACGTATTGTGAGGAAGACTTGTTTGAGACGGTGGAGATGGGCGGCCCAGGTTTGGCTGAAGACGATGACGTTGTCTAGATATGCTAGGCATATTTCTCAGGTGAGACAGCTGAGCACAGATTCCATGAGGTGGGAGAAGGTTGCGGGGGCATTGCAGAGGCTGAAAGGAAGCAGGTTAAATTCGCAGTGTTTGCCATTGCTTTTGGAGAATGCGGTCTTGCCCTCTTCTTCGATGTGGACGGGGACTTGCCAGTATCCCGACTGGAGGTTGAGAGTGAAGAACCATGACGCTCCGTACAAGGAATCGAGAGTCATCTATTCTGGGGAGGGGTGTGGCATCTTTGGTGGTAATGTCGTTTAGCTGCCTGTAATCCATGCAGAAACGCATGGTGCCATCTTTTTTCTTTACTAAGACGACGGGGGATGACCAGGGGCTGGTAGATGGAGAAATTACGCAGGCATTGAGCATGTTCTGGACCTGCCAGTCGTCTTCTGCCTGTTGGTTTGGATTTTTTCTTCTGGATGGTTGGTGGATCGGCGGTCCTGTGGTGAGAATCTCGTGGGACAGGTATGTTGTATGGCCGATGTCTGTGGGTCCTGTTGAGAATATGTCCTGAAATTCCAGGAGGTGTTGGAGGGTGTCGGCTTGCTGTTGGTTGAGGTAGCTGGGAATCGGAGGTAGGGTGTTCGGGGGGATGGGGGCCTGTCGGGGCATGGTTCTGCTTTTTCCATGTCCCAGACTACTAGGCCTTTTGGGAGGGTAAGGGGGGTGGTGATGTTGGCAATTTGTACTGCTGCTATTTGGGGAGGTAGGAATGTGTGGGATAGTAGGCAGGAGGCGGTGGCTCCTGTTATAGTGGTACAAACTTAAAGTGGCGCGTTGGGTGGGACCGGACCCAGTGTACAGTGTTGCCACGTTTCCATACACTCTCTCTCTCTCTCTCTCTCTCCTGTTGGATGTGCATCTCCAATTTTGTTTCTTTTATGAGTGACTTATAAACTTGTGCGTTCATTTCTTTCTTTTGTTTTTATTAAATCTAATTAGATTTTAAGAAAATATTATTTTTTACATATGGCGCCAGATTACGTCGCTGTTGCGGCGCCATGATTTGTGTTCTTTAATTCAATCATTTTCTCCCTCCCTCCTTCTCTTCCTTCCTCCATCTCTCCCTCAGCCTGACAATGCACTCAACACTGCTCCTGGCCTGGCTTTTTTTTTTTTTTTTCTTTTTTTCCCTCCTGGGGGATGCGTCTCCCTGGGGAGACGAGACGTACATCCCTCGGGTTGCTGGCATGCCTGCTCTCTCTCTCTCTCTCTCTCTCTCTCTCTCTCTTT